>ML273904.1:0-40667 GCA_005239495.1 Nicotiana undulata | reverse complement strand
CCAAACAACATCAATAATAATCATATTGAGCCTCCCAAAATAGTCCACACACAACCTAATCACTTCACACATAAGACGACAACCGTAGTCGTGTGAAACGACCCGGAAATGTTACAAAGAACGACCAGCTTACAACCCTACATCTATATGGTGTTTCTCCACGCCCTTCCCCCTCCAAAAAAAAATAGTAGTAAAACATGCTGCCCAACAGCAACACAAAATAGTCCGCTACACNTGATGTTATTGCTTCTCGATTTCATGCCCAGGATGATATTCTTCTTTGAAACCCTAGAAGATAGCTTGAGGTTATGTCTATGGGTGTTCTCTGGTCGTTTTATGATGAATAATGAAGAGAAATACGGCCTAATGTTTATATATATCAAGTTTGGAAAAGTCAAAGAGGTGCTAGCTTGGCACCCTAGGATTGGTTCATCTTCCGAAGCTCATATATTTTTATCCTGATGTCGTATGAATGAATCGTTAAGAGCGTTGGAAGCTACATTCCAAGAAATTTGATATGGTATATAATATGTCCTAATAAGACCTCATATAATACATGAAATGTATTGCTCAAAAAGCTTTAGTGATCCACCTACTTGTCACTTATGATGTCTGCGCAGTCTCGCGAAATTGCAAATATCTCTCTACTCCTATGTCGTATCGATGAACGGTTTAATGCGTTGGAAACTGAACTCATAGATATTCCGTTTGGTAGGTAGATCATCCCCTAATTCCAAGTATATCGGGATAAAATATCAGTTATATTTGACCTAATATTAAGCACATTATGAGTGTAACTTGTGAAGACCTTTGCCAAATTTTGTTCTACCACTTGCTTGACTTCAAAACGTAGAACACAACTATCATACGATAAAAATTAACTCACAGCATAACCTCATTATCATGTAATGAACCATAGTCTCACCCTAAAGTACATGTTATAACATTCCAAACTCGTCGACTTTCGACGAAACTTATTTTCTTCAATTGGTTTAGCTTCTAAGCTTTTCAACCCTCTTGGTACTCGATATTCATGATCTTTAATATTTTTAACCTCCAACGTAACATGATTAAATTACTTTATATTCCATCAAATAGAATCTTATTTCTGAGCTTACATCAATTGACTTACGATGTGCTTTCACGTACGAAAACATGGGGTGTAACATAATTAGTCGACTAGAGATAGATGTGATGTAATAACACAGCATAAAGTAAAGACAGTAATAAAAAGTGCAGGAATTAAAGACACCGGAATTTTTATACTAGTTCGGATTCAATGTGAATCCTACTCGAGTCCCCTTGGGTTGCAAGGGTGTTCTCTTTCAGTGAATGATGTTGTTACACCCTGTAAGTTTAACAACCTTGATATCGTTATATATATATTTGATATGGTATTTTGGGTGGAACTTTTCTGATTCATTGCTAATATACAGTATGGTGTGTAGTACGAGATTTCCTGACATATAATATCTTCCAATTTCTACACCAGATTAGGGGTTATTAGTGGCTTTATACTTAGTTTTTCCCCACACTGCATTCTATCTTGTGCAATAAAGAAATTATACTTTATGTTCTTTTTCCTGTTTGAAAATCATTTCGTGAACTGTTGTAGATGATGAACAATATTATATTCGTTTCAATGTTTGGTGCCTTTACCAAATTTGGTCAGATTATATGCTATGTATCATTAGTTGGGAAATGGTTGTCATGCTGATCATTTATAGGTTAACCTTTTGGTAAGCCATGATGTAATTTGGACATGTTAGAACTAACAAGATTTTAGGGAAGGCCATAAAGTTATGAAAATGCCTTAATAGGTAATTTAAAATTCTTGATCAAAATATAGATTTTATATAGTGATTAATATTACTACTTTTGAATATGTTTTAAATTATACACATATATAGGAGAAAAGTTTATGAGATTTTTTTTATTGTAAAGATAGAAATTATTTTCTCACAAGAAAAGAAGGTTATTTGTTTTACCATTTTAAGAATTAAGCGTACAAAAATTTATCTCTTTATATGAGATTAGGAAAATTATAAGTTGAGAAAATATATGTATTTTTACATGAATGTTTTAATAAAATAGTGTATGTAATTATTTTATATGGTACCACATGGATATAGTAGTAGGATGTATAAAGCATATTAAAAATAATAATTACACTTTTAAGTAAGTTGAGACAATTCATAATTATGCGGGTAATTGGTTAATTACCGGGTAACGGGACACTACCTAATTACCTAATAAGTAGATAAAGATTTAGATCCCCACCCCACCCCCACGTGGCTGTAAATTAGCACCAAATGGTGACTCTTAAAGTCACATATCAAGGTGGAAAAACTATGCAGTCTTTACTGCATGTAGTCACATTGGTCTTGTTGAAGAAGGTTGCCTTTTTTTTCAAAATCTATGGAAACTGACTTTGGAATTGTTCCAAGAATGGAACATTTTGCTTGCAATTGATCTACTTGGGCGGGCTGGACGTCTTGAGGAGGCAAAAGGAGCTGGTTAAAGAGATCCCATTTGATCCTGATGCGATGGTTTTGAGAACTCTACTCGATGGCTGTTAGTTATGTGGTGATATTGAATATGCAAGTGAGGTGGCTAGTCCTTTGCTAGAATTTGAGCCAGGAGATAGTAGCACTTACGTTTTTCTCTCGGACATGTACTGACAAATTAAGAAGTCGGATGAAATAGCTAATATTAAGAGGTTGATGAGGGAAAACAATGTCAGTAAGGTACCTGGTCGGAGTGAAATTGCTTTCAAAAAATATTTCAACAATGAGGGCTGAACATCTTAAGATGGAATGCAAATCTTCATAGATGCTTTGTTACATCTAGTTTAAATAAAGAGCTATTACTAGTTCCTGAAAATATGTTAGGCAACTTAGTAAGGTGACGTTTCTTCTTCAACAAGAATTTGAGCAAGAATATCACATGGATTTTTCCCTAATCAAGGTATGTTAAGATTATCCCTTCTTTCTTTTTGGCATGATCCAAATAATACAAATGAACGAGCTTTCAAAGATACTCTACTCTTAGAAGCTAGCATTACTTACATTGTTTCCCTTCTTTGGAACAATTGATGTTGAGGTTGCTTCTTTTAGCCTTATGTTATCAATGTTGTTGGTACTTCCTGATTCTTATAAGATTCTTGATGAAGAGTTAATCCTAATAATGTGTACGGATAATATCGACCTTCACTTTGAAAGGTTCATAATATGATTCCAATGAGTCCTACATGCATTATATATATGTATCTATTTTACTCTACCGAGTTGCGCTATAGTCGGCCGGGTATGGCACCTATTGTGCAACCACTGATCACTTGGGTTTACCGAGTCCTCTTTGAGGCCGGGTATGATATGATGATGATGATGCCTACAGAGGCGAATGTTCTATGATGATGATGATGCCCACAAAGGCGAATGTTTTTAAAAGGTTATGTATATATATGTATCACGCATTTCATGTTATTATCTCTTAGAGGCACTCAGATGCTAGAGGTTGTATCTCATACATCTCTGTTTACATTACTATTCTTATTTATCTTTTTCTGCCATACATACTCAGTACATTATTCGTACTGACGTCCTTTTGTTGGGGACGCTATATTCATGCCTGCAGGTATAGACAATCAGTTTGACGAGCCCTCATAGTAGACGAGATTGGCTTTCAGTGAAGGATCGGTAAGACTCCACCTCATTTGGAGTGCAGCCGAGTCTATATCATTGTGTCAGATTTTTGCTACAGACTTATGGGTAGGCCGGTACCCTATCCCATTTGATGTCAGATACTCTTAGAGGCTTTGTAGGCAGAGGTTCAGTATGTATATTATGTCAGAGGCCTTGACGGCCCATATGTATTCATGTTTTAAAAAAAAAAAAGGTTTAGTCATACAGTATTTTTCCACTTACAGTTAGGCATTACAAGTTGTGGCCATGTTGGCCCATTATAGTTACAAAAGGAATGAATGAGTTACAGAGTGGTTCCCTCGGGCCAGTGCGGCACCGAATGCCAGCCACGCCTCCCCAAGTTCGGGATGTGACAAAGTTGTATCAGAGCGGGTCGTGTTCTAGGGAGTCTACAAAGCCGTGCCTAGTAGAGTCTCACTTATGAATGTGTTGCGCGCCACATTTATAATTGAGAGGCTATAGGGCATTTAGGAAATGTTACCCTTCTTTTTTTTCCAGATCGTGCCATAGAGCTGAGTCGTAAGAAATTCGTGTGAAGCTTTCGCCATTTTGTATGCACCATATGTGCTATTAGAATAGACCTTTAAAGGCGTGGATGTAATTTCTACCTATGTGGAGGGAGGTTATGAAAGCGACAGAAGATACGATGCGAGATTGAAAAGTGAGTTAGGTAGAGTAAAGGTGAAGAAGATACGAGATACTCAAGCACGTAAGCCTGTGAATAGTCGAGACATCAGATATGGTTTGGGTTTTAGTAAAATATAGATGAGACCCTAGTAAAACTTTTGTAAATCTCTAAGAGTTAACATTCGAGGACGAATGCTCTAAAGGGGGGAAGGATGTTGTTACACCCCGTAAGTTTAACAACCATGATATCGTTATATATATATTTGATATGGTATTTTGGGTGGAACTTTTCTTATTTCATTGCTAATATACAGTATGGTGTGTAGTACAAGATTTCCTGACATATAATAGCTTCCAATTTCTACACCAGATTAGGGGTTATTAGTGGCTTTATACTTAGTTTTTCCCCACACTGCATTCTATCTTGTGCAATAAAGAAATTATACTTTATGTTCTTTTCCTGTTTGAAATTCATTTCGTGAACTGTTGTAGATGATGAACAATATTATATTCGTTTCAATGTTTGGTGCCTTTACCAAATTTGGTCAGATTATATGTTATGTATCATTAGTTGGGAAATGGTTGTAATGCTGATCATTTATAGGTTAACCTTTTGGTAAGCCATGATGTAATTTGGACATGTTAGAACTATCAAGATTTTAGGGAAGGCCATAAAGTTATGAAAATGCCTTAATAGATAATTTAAAATTCTTGATCAAAATATAGATTTTATATAGTGATTAATATTACTACTTTTGAATATGTTTTAAATTATACACATATATAGGAGAAAAGTTTATGAGATTTTTTTTATTGTAAAGATAGAAATTATTTTCTCACAAGAAAAGAAGGTTATTTGTTTTACCATTTTAAGAATTAAGCGTACAAAAATTTATCTCTTTATATGAGATTAGGAAAATTATAAGTTGAGAAAATATATGTATTTTTACATGAATGTTTTAATAAAATAGTGTATGTAATTATTTTATATGGTACCACATGGATATAGTAGTAGGATGTATAAAGCATATTAAAAATAATAATTACACTTTTAAGTAAGTTGAGACAATTCTTAATTATGCGGGTAATTGATTAATTACCGGGTAACGGGACACTACCTAATTACCTAATAAGTAGATAAAGATTTAGATCCCCACCCCACCCCCCACGTGACAGTAAATTAGCACCAAATGGTGACTCTTAAAGTCACATATCAAGGTGGAAAAACTATGCAGTCTTTCCTGCATGTAGTCACATTGGTCTTGTTGAAGAAGGTTCCCTTTTTTTTCAAAATCTATGGAAACTGACTTTGGAATTGTTCCAAGAATGGAACATTTTGCTTGCAATTGATCTACTTGGGCGGGTTGGACGTCTTGAGGAGGCAAAAGGAGCTGGTTAAAGATATCACATTTGATCCTGATGCGATGGTTTTGAGAACTCTACTCGGTGGCTGTTAGTTATGTGGTGATATTGAATATGCAAATGAGGTGGCTAGTCCTTTGCTAGAATTTGAGCCAGGAGATAGTAGAACTTATGTTTTGCTCTCGGACATGTACTGACAAATTAAGAAGTCGGATGAAATAGCTAATATTAAGAGGTTGATAAGGGAAAACAATGCCAGTAAGGTACCTGGTCGGAGTGAAATTGCTTTCAAAAAAAATTTCAACAATGAGGGCTGAACACCTTAAGATGGAATGCAAATATTCATAGATGCTTTGTTACATCTAGTTTAAATAAAGAGCTATTACTAGTTCCTGAAAATATGTTAGGCTACTTAGTAAGGTTACGTTTCTTCTTCAACAAGAATTTGAGCAAGAATATCACATGGATTTTTCCCTAATCCAGGTATGTTAAGAAAATCCCTTCTTTCTTTTTGGCATGATCCAAATAATTCAAATGAACGAGCTTTCAAAGATACTCTACTCTTAGAAGCTAGCATTACTTACATTGTTTCCCTTCTTTGGAACAATTGATGTTGAGGTTGCTTCTTTTATCCTTATGTTATCAATGTTGTTGGTACTTCCTGATTCTTATAAGATTCTTCATGAAGAGTTAATCCTAATAATATGTACGGATAATATCGAACTTCACTTAGAAAGGTTCATAATATGATTCCAATGAGTCCTACATGCATTATATATATGTATATATTTTACTCTACCGAGTCGCGCTATAGTCGGTCGGGTATGGCACCTATTGTGCAACCATTGATCAGTTGGGTTTACCGAGTCTTCTTTGAGGCCGGGTATGATATGATGATGATGATGCCCACAGAGGCGAATGTTCTATGATGATGATGATTCCCACAGAGGCGGATGTTTTTAAAAGGTTATGTATATATATGTATCACGCATTTCATGTTATTATCTCTTAGAGGCACTCAGATGCTAGAGGTTGTATCTCATATATCTCTCTTTACATTACTATTCTTATTTATGTTTTTCTGCCATACATACTCAGTACATTATTCGTACTGACGTCCTTTTGTTGGGGACGTTGTATTCATGCCTGTAGGTATAGAAAATCACTTTTACGAGCCCTCGTAGTAGACGAGATTGGCTTTCAGTGAAGGATCGGTAAGATTCCTCCTCATTTGGAGTGCAGTCGAGTCTATATCATTGTGTCAGAGTTTCGCTACAGACTTATGGGTAGGCCGGTACCCTGTCCCATTTGATGTCAAATAATCTTAGAGGCTTTGTAGGCAGAGGTTCAGTATGTATATTATGTCAGAGGCCTTGACGGCCCATATGTATTCATGTTTAAAAAAACAAAAGTTTAGTCATACAGTATTTTTCCACTTACAGTTAGGCATTACAAGTTGTGGCCATATTGGCCCATGATAGTTACAAAAGGAATGAATGAGTTACAGAGTGGTTCGCTTGGGCCAGTGCGGCACCGGGTGCCAGCCACGCCTCCCCAAGTTCGGGACGTGACAGATGTTCTTCGAGAATACAGAGATGGTGTAGTTTACACCTATCGCTATCATTCAGTCAATCTTGATTTCTTTTAGATACAATGCCTCACTAGTGGTTTTCTCTCCTTCTTCTCTAACTTGTTACATAGCAGATCTATTAGAAGCTTTAATGTTTGAATGTAGTAGAACAAAGAGAGGGTAATTGGTTCGATCAAAGTATATCTTCCTAATGTACAAGAGAGTGTATATATATAAGTAAGCTCTGACTGCTGAAGAGGCGCTTCCAACCCAAGAGATTTGATCTTTGAAAAGAGATTGATTCTTTCCAAGAATAAGGATGTTCTGCAACGGCTAGGGCAGAAGGGGATTTTTACGCTTAATTCTTCCTTAGATGGCGCTGAAATCTTCCAAGAATCTTGGGCTTTCCAGAATTGGCCGCGTGAGATATTCTTTGTGTCGTTGATTGCTTGATTCCTCTATTTTTTCCGCAATCTACTCCATCATCCTTTATTTTTTTCCTTAGTTTTGGATACCATAAGTATCGTACTAGATTCAGTCTGCTTCAGTTATTCTTTCGCAATATCCTCGATTTTAGATTCGCTAGTGATTTTGTTCTTTTATTCTCGAGAGGTACCTACACACAACATCTATATATTATTTGCATCATTAAAATCAGATTCTAACATGTAGAGGTTGTTGAGATTGAGGAGATGGACCTAGTCCATCAGGAAGAACAAATGGCAGATGCTGAGGTTCAGACACCTAAACAAAAGAAAGCCAAGACTTCTTCAAATAAGTCTGCATCAGTGTCTGATGCACCCTCAACTGTTGCCATGAGAACCAGGTCTACAATAAAATCAAAGAAAGTTCTGATTGATGAAGATGAGGATTGGAGTGCTGAAGAAGAAGAGCAGTCTAGTGGAGAGAAAGACAATTTGACAATGTTTGGGAAACGCATTATTCTGAATGGGAGGTTGTTGAAGGATCTGGAGGAATCTGGCATGGTCTACTTAATGGATAAGTTGGAAGTACAGGGCTGGAAGGACATGGTCCTTCAATTGGATGGAAGGCTGGCAAGAAGTGAGATTGTGGAGTTCATGGCAAATGTTGTAGTCAAGGATGGCAGAGTGTCACACCCCAAAACTAAGGGACACGACCGACACTCGACCGGGTAGCCGCACTCAAGCGGACCTGGATTCCTTTTTTTCCATCCCACACATTATCCCAAGATTTCCAATGTACATTATTCAATTATAATTTAGACATATTCTTACAACCTGGAATTTAATTATAGATTTCTGTCATTACCCACATGTGGTACAATACTTACAAAATATACATAGCATATAGGTTTACTTTACGTGGTCTACAACTTATACTGCCCAAAATACATATGTACATGACTCACATTTCTTGTCTACGGAGCCTCTAAGAGTACGAAGGAGTTATATAATACTTGCCGGTAACAAGGTTACCGGCTATACCTTACACAAATACCAAAATAAAAATTCGGAAGAAGAGGTGGCATGAACCACACTGGGCCCCGAGAGGAGAGGGTCTCACCAAAACAGCTGATAGGATGTAGAGGAGGCACTACTGTCGGTGGGCTGGAGTACCTACAATAGAACCACCTACAATCATCACAAGAATGTAGCGCCCCCGACAAAAGGGACTTCAGTACATTTGAATTGTACTGGTATGTATGAACAAACTTTACTCTAAGTTAACTCAATAATGCACAGGCAAGAGACAGACAGAGAGTCACACAATCACTGCACAAGATATAGAAAGATACACAATGGAAGTTCCACAATTTTCACTTCATCACAATCACAATCGCAATTCCACCCTTGTCCCTTCTCAACATTTCACCCTCATTTATTCTGTTGCGACGCGCAACCCGATCCCACCTGTCAATCAAAATCATTTATTATGTTTCTGTTGCGGCGTGCAACCCGATCCCATCGGACAATCACAATCATTTGTTGTGTTTCTGTTGCGGCATGCAACCCGATCCCACCGAACAATCACATCACACCCTTATCACTTCTCACATATCACACTTATCCTTCATGTTGCGGCGCGCAACCCGATCCCACCAAACAATCATATCTCGTATCAACAATGACAATTCACAATTCAATCACAGAAAATTTCATAGGAATACAGCTTCTTTACAACGCACAATACGTATAAAAAGAAAATCGTGCCACAACAAACCTTACCAAACAGTGAATCATATACGATGTTGCCACAGCCTTTTTATTCAATTACATCACACCACAACTCCTTTTCGTTACTAGTTACACAGCCTTTAGCATACACATTCATACCCTTGGATTCCTTATCCTACTAGTATCATTTCACATAGCGTAGTAGTGTGGTGATCACTAAAGACAGACAAGGAATACACTTCACACTTCAACACAATTCGAACAACCAGTTACACACCTTCATACCAATACATGTACTGTATGCTCGAACACCACAAGGCGATTTTACAAAGATTAAAGTTATCCATACATACCTGGAGTCGAGTTTCCCCTTTTTAATTTCTATTGCAATTCACTGAACCGCCTAGCACCGTCAATCTAGTTCACAATGCGACATATTTACCTTAGAATTAGGAGTCTCGAATTCATTTGAGCATTTTATCAAACACTATGTGATCCCTTAGATTGACTAAACCCTTTTTAGTGAAAGATTACTCTACTTGCTTCCCTTTACTAGGTCATGGAAGATTATTCGCATGCATGCAAGGTCCCAACTTTTCATCCTCAAGAACCAACCTATGTGTGTTTTATTCTTAGTTAAATTCCTAGAATTTGAGAAAAAGTAGGGTGAAGGCTTACCTCTTATGATGAAGAAAGTGGCTACTACTCGATAAACTTCCAAGCCTGGGTAGAGATGGAGGACCAATTTGGGAAAGCTGAGGACTTCTCTCTCTAGAACCCACTCTCACTTCTCTCTATTTTGTTTAGGAACCAGTTAAAATGAAAGGGGGAAGGGGTTAAATGAAACTGGGATCGAGTATAAAAATTTAGAAAATTAAAAGACCGTGTTGAATATGCGGTTAGGAATGCGATCGAATTCCTGACATGCGGTCCGCATATTGGACCGCAGAATGGCCCTCAGGTGGGCCAAAATTTTAAAACAATCTGCCCAGGTATGCGACCACTATGCGGTCTGCATACTCGTTATGCGATCACATAGTGCGTCTCATAACACCCCTCCCCTAAACTCAAAGGCAATAATGCGACAGCTATGCGATCCGCAGAACCGAAATGCGGTCGCAGATTAGACCGCATAGTTGTCCTTCAGTCGGGCAGTGATCTGCCTGTGTATGCGACCACTATGCAGTCGACATACACGTTATGCGATCGCATAGTGTGTCGCATAACACCCAATTTCTGGGAAATTTAATTCCTTAGCTCCCAGGGTACTTTTTGTTCAAATTAGGTCCGTTTAAGGAATTTCCACAGTAAAAGCAACTCGGGGACTCGTTCGGCCATTATTTTAAGCAAGAAATTTTACGGGTCTTTACATTCTCCCCCCCTTTAAAATCATTCGTCCTCGAATGAGGATTTTGGAAATCGTTTGGTTCTGAAAACATGATATGCAAACTTCCCAATTTACACTAACTTCAATATTTTCAGAAAATTTCGCCAGAGTTTCCTTTGTAATTAGGCCTATCTACCTGTCAGAGAGCCCCCGAAACACATTTCCAAGCACTATTACACAGTTTTAACCATTCAATAGCTCACACACCAAGTTGTTACCTCAGCAATTTACAGTATTTGATCACTTTATCAACTACACATAACTCATTCTCCTTACCTCACAATTGCACATGATTCAATTAGTGTGACATATTTGCACATAACTTTGGGCCATTTCAGTGCGCCCCATACAGTTCAATCACCTCAATAGATCATAGACAATTCATTTAACCATTACCAATCTACACTACTATTAATCACTTACTTAGCACATTTGTTTCCCAAAACTTTTATTTGCTTTAAAGGGGGTCACGTATTTTTCAAGTAACGGCAGTACAAACAATTGTGGCATGCATAGAAAAGTTACAACAACAAAGCTTTTTAGGGGAAAACAAGTTTGGGTCCCTTCTTACGCAACATTAACCACAACTTACAATTGCCTAGGAATAGGAACACGCACGATTTACTACTAGACTCATTCAAACAAGTGGGGGGTACTTTTCTTTAATTTCCTTCTCCGCTTCCCAAGCTTCTTTGACTTGCTGACTTCTCCATAATACTTTGACTGAAGCAACTTCCTTATTCTCAATTTATAGACTTGCCTATCAAGAATGGCAATCGGAACCTCTTCATACGATAGTTCTTCATTTACCTCAATGGTTTCGACTGGAATGATGGTGGATGGATCTCCAATTACCCTTTTCAACATGGACACGTGGAACACCGGGTGTACTAATGACAAGTCAGGGGGAAATTCCAACCTATAAGCTACTTGCCCTACCCTTTGAGCAATCTGATACGGCCTGACGTACCTAGGGCTCAACTTCCCTTTCTTCCCAAACCGCATCACTCCCTTCATGGGAGACACCTTTAAGAACACCCAATCATCTACTTGGAATTCTAATTCTCTCCGGCGAACATCAGCGTAAGATTTCTGGCGAATCTGAGCAGTTTTCATCTTTTCCTGAATGATTCTAACTTTCTCCATAGCTTGGTGAACAAGATATGGTCCTAACAATTTTGCTTCACCAACCTCGAACCATCCGATCAGAGATCTACACCTCCTTCCGTACAATGCCTCAAATGGGGCCATTCAGATACTAGCATGGAAGTTGTTATTATAAGCAAACTCGACAAGCGGCAAATGATCATCCCAATTACCCTTGAATTCTAAAACACAAGCTTGTAGCATATCTTCGAGCGTCTGAATAGTCCGCTTTGCCTGACCGTCAGTCTGTGGATGGAAAGTCGTGCTGAGATTTGCCTGAGTACCCAAACATTGTTGAACTTTCCACCAAAAATTAGCTGTAAACTGGGCCCGTCGATCTGAGATAATAGAAACTGGAGTGCCATGAAGTTTAACTATATCCTTGATGTACAATTGAGCATACTGTTCCGTTGTATCGGTGGGCTTGACTGGCAAAAAGTGAGCTTATTTCGTAAGTCGATCCAATATCACCCAAATAGAGTCGAACTTGCGCTGAGTGCGAGGTAACCCTACCACGAAATACATATCAATAATTTCCCACTTCCACATTGGTATTTCCATAAGCTGGGTTAACCCACCGGGCCTCTGATGCTCGGCCTTCACCTGTTGACAATTTGAACATTTGGATACAAGGTCCGCCACATCCCTCTTCATACCGCTCCACCAATAAATTTCTCGGAGATCATGATACATTTTCGTAGAACCTGGGTGCACAGAATACCTGGAGCTCTGAGCCTCCGCCATTACCCTCTCCCGAAGATTATCCACATCTGGAACACATAGCCTACCTTAACATCGCAGCAATCCATCATTGTTGCCGAGTGAAAATGCCGAAATCTTGTTATTCAGAACTGCCTCCTTCAATTGTGCCAATGCTGGATCACTAAACTGCTTTGCTTTGACTTCCGCTACCAGCGACGATTCTGCCCCATTGTGTGCCGTAACCTCCCCTTCGCCTGAGGTCGAAAAACAAACCCCCAAACTGGACAATTGATAAATCTCCCTAGTCAAGGGCCTCTGATCTGCTTCCAAATGAGCAAAACTACCCATAGACTTCCGACTGAAAGCGTCGACCACCACATTCGCCTTCCCTGGATGGTACAAAATGTTCATATCATAATCTTTGAGCAATTCTAACCACCTCCACTGCCTTAGATTCAGTTCCTTCTGCTTGAATAGATACTGAAGACTCTTGTTGTCTGAGAACACGTCCACGTGGACCACATAAAGATAATGCCGCCAAATTTTTAATGCAAATACCACAGCCGCGAGCTCCAAATCATGCGTCGAATAATTCTTCTCGTGATTCTTGAGTTGCCTTGAAGCATACGCTATGACCTTCCCATGTTGCATCAACACACACCCCAAACCAACCCTTGAAGCATCGCAATAAACCCCCAATCCCTCTATACCTTCTGGCAAGGTCAATACCGGTGCCGAAGTCAATCTCGACTTCAATTCCTGAAAACTTTTCTCACAAGCGTCGGACCACTGGAACTTCACTACTTTCTGCGTCAATTTAGTCAATGGGGAGGCGAGGGTAGAGAATCCCTCCACAAACCTCCGATAATACCCAGCTAGACCCAAGAAACTGCGAACCTCTATCGGGGTTGTTGGTCTAGGCCAATCTTTCATTGCCGCGATCTTCTGGGGATCAACCTGAATCCCTTCTCTGGAAACAACCAGACCCAAAAAAGCGACTGATTCTAGCCAAAACTCACATTTCAAAAATTTAGCATACAGGTGATGATGATGAAGAGCCTGCAGGACTGCTCTTAGGTGACTAGCATTATCTTCCCGACTCCGCGAGTAGACAAGGATGTCATCAATAAAAACAATCACGAAGGAGTCTAGAAATGGCTTGAAAATCCGATTCATAAGATCCATAAAAGCTGCTGGAGCATTGGTCAGCCCAAAGGACATTACCAAAAATTCAAAATGACCATAACGAGTCCTGAAGGCGGTCGTAGGAATATCCTGCTCTCTGATCTTCAACTGATGATACCCAGACCGTAAATCAATTTTGGAGAAGAACCTCGCACCTTGCAATTGATCAAACAAATCATCTATTCGAGGCAATGGATACTTGTTTTTTATAGTGACTTTGTTGAGCTGCCGATAATCAATACACATCCAAAGCGACCCATCCATCTTCCTAACAAAAAGAACCGGAGCACCCCACGGCGACACACTCGGCCGAATGAACCCCTTATCTAATAAATCCTTCAACTACTCCTTTAACTCCCTTAACTCTGTTGGCACCATTCTGTATGGTGGAATAGATATTGGCTGCGTATCTGGTAGTACATCAATCCCAAAATCGATCTCTCTATATGGCGGAATCTCTGGAAGCTCATCCGGAAATACTTCAAGAAACTCATTCACAACTGGCACGAACTCGGGGGCCGGCACTTCTGAAGCGGTGTCCGCGACCCGGACCAAATGATAGATACACCCCTTCTTAATCATCTTCGAGGCCTTAAGGCAGGAGATAAACCTACCTTTCGGCACCACACCATTCCCCTTCCACTCAATAACCGGCTCATTAGGAAACTCGAGTCTCATGACTCTCGTTCGGCAGTCGAGCTTAGCAAAGCACGAATAAAGCCAGTCCATTCCCATAATAATATCAAAATCTACCATCTCAAGCTCAATAAGATCGGCCGTGGTAACGCGACCACATACCGTGACAACACAATTCTTATAGACTCGCGCTGCTGTAATAGAATCACCAACCGGAGTCGATACAGAGAACGGCTCATGAAGCTGTTCAAGTTCTATCCCAAAACTTGAAGCAATAAACGGGGTAACATAGGACAAGGAGGACCCCGGATCAATAAGAGCATAGCAATCAAGTTTTTGAACATTCCGAATACCTGTGATGACATTTGGAGAAGCCTACGCGTTCTGGCGACCACTGAAAGCATAGAATCGGCTGGGTCCACCTCTACCACGAGCCCCACCCCTAATTACACCACGTCCTGCTGGAGCTGGAGGACGCACTGAAGATGTGGCGGCTGAAGAACCGGATGACTGGGCAAACCCCCTACCCCTACCCTGGCGAGGCGCACGGCAATCCCGCTAAAGATGACCCCTCACCCCACACCTTCAGCATATCGGGCAATCCAAATAACAGGCCTTAGTATGGAACCCTCCGCATTGAGGGCACAGAGCCCTCCCCTGCTGCTGGAACATTCCTCTGGGACGACCTGACTGATGGGGTCTCCTGCTGTCGGACCCTAGTCTCCACTGACTATACTACAGATAACGGTGCACGAATTGCGGTGCACTGGCTGAGTACTGTGCATAATACTGGGATGGCCCTGACGCCCCCCTCCCCTGAACTGGTCTCCCCCCTGAAACTACGCTCCCTGAGTGACCCACCGACCGGGTTCTGCTGCTACTCTCCCTGTCTGCCCGTATCTTCAACTTTTAGCCTCCGTAGCCTGGGCAAATCCCACAATCTTCCCATAATTCATGTCCGAGTGCAAAGCCGTTGTAGCTGCCTCATTCACAACCAAAGGACTGAGACCCTGAAAAAATTGTCGAACTCAAGCATCCATGGTCGACACTAACTGGGGAGCATACTTGGACAACCTTACGAACTCTATGTGGTACTCCCAAACACTCATACTGCCCTGCTTGAGGACCTCAAACTCAGTAGCACGGGATGCCACAGTCTCGGCAGGCAAAAACTGATCCATGAACGCATCCACGAACTCGCCCCATCTAGCCGGATGACTTCCCTCCCCACGGGAACCATCCCACATCTCAAACCAGGAATATGCCGCTCCCCTCAGCCTGTACGAAGATAACTCAACCCCATCTGTCCCTGTAGCCTTCATCACCCGAAGGGTCTTGTACATCTCATCAAGAAAATCTTGTGGATCGGCCTCTGGATCCGTACCTGAGAACTCTGGAGGGGCCAACCGCAGAAACTGGTTGACTTTGGAGCCGGCGGAATCTCCCTGTCCGCTGGAGGACGCAGGGGTAGCACGAGATCTTTGGGCCTGAGCGGCCACCAGCTAAGTTAACATATGAATAGCTCCTCTAAGGTCCCCCTCGGACGCACCGGGACCGGAAGCTGGAACCGTAGAGGGATCTGGAATATCAGTGGGAGGGATTGCAGCACCCCCCGCCGCCGCAGGAACAGGAATGCTTTGATCCGGAATAGAAGGGTCCGGCAGATTCAAGGCCGAGGAGTCCCTCTCACCCGCACTACCAGGTACATGATTCACAGCCACACTTGGGGTGGCATTGGCCTCAAGGACGAGTCGAGCTCTCTTCTTTGGTGCCATTACTGAAACTTTTCGGAACAAAGCACGAATTAGACAAGGACATTTTCACTTTCCACCTCACCGCACGATATAAAATAACAACGAAAAGAGTAATTTCCTAAATGTCCATGTAGCCCCCTAATTATAGATGTGGTCGACAACACACCGATAAGAAGTGATCTACTAGACACGGCTCCAAGACATCCTAGGATTCTTTTAAAACCTTAGGCTCTGATACCAAGTTAGTCACGCCCCAAAACCAAGGGACACAACCGGCACTCGATCGGGTGGCCCCAGTCAAGCGGACCTAGATTCCTTTTTTTCCATCCCACACATTATCCCAAGATTTTCAATGTACATTATTCAATTATAATTTAGACATGTTCTTACAACCTGGAATTTAATTATAGATTTCTGTCATTATGTCACGACCCAAATCTCGATTCTGGTCGCGATGGCGCCCAACGGCGGGGTTAGTCAAGCCAACACAACTTACACTAAGTGATACCCTTCCCATCTAATTAAACAAGTCAAAGATTACCAGTTTATAACAACTAACATGATACTAGACTTGAGTGAAGGTAACGTCATAGTAGATACAAAGCCGAAATAAAACGTACACAGAGATATACATCCCAAAACCCCAAAAATATACACCGAGTGTGTGCCAGGAACTAGTGTCACGAGTGTCATGGGCAACTACTGAACATACAATGACTAACATATATGTAGAGCCTCCGTCTGAATGAAATGGACAGAGAAATATAACAAAAGAGCTTCAGGGTGCTGCTAGGAAGTCGCCGGGAAAGCAGCTCACCGAGAAGTATGACCACGCTATCAATATCCAGCACCGGCCTGATAATCAGACGCGCCAGCCTCCGGACCTGTACAGTCAAGTACAGAAAGGAAAAGAAAGTGCATCATGAGTACATATTAAATAAATATGTACCCAGTGAGTATCCCGCCTAAACTCGAAGAAGTAGTGACGAGAGGTCGACTCGATACTCACTAAGGTCCAGCAGTGATAACATATGATAGAATATGATGAAATACATTAGGCATGTCAGGAAAATAAGCAACAAGGATATATACCAAAAGCAGAAAAATCCAAACAATTGTTGAACTAAACAATAAAGCACTTTCAAGGGTAAGACCACCAAACGAAACAATAATCACAAATTCTTAGATCCGCCGTGGCGTACGGCCCGCTCCCATAAGGTACCTTCTTCACTCGCCGTGGCGTATGGCCCGATCCCATATTCATTTCCATTTCTTTTCAACACTGCCATGGCGTACGGCCCGATCCCATATATTTCAATTACTTTCAACATTGTCGTGGCGTACGGCACGATCCCATATATTTCAATTACTTTTCAATTCTGCCATGGCGTACGACCCGCTCTCATATATTTCACAATTTCTTTTCCATAAAGCCTCAGAAGAATAACACAATGCAAAACATAATTTCATAGTACATATGGCGTTACAATAAATCATATGAAGATTTACAAAGAAAACATATCAGGCATTACAAGAAAGCATTCAAGGCATGATGTGGGCCTAACTACCCGGACATAACAATAATAGCCGCTACGTAAGGACTCTCATCACTTGGCGCGTACGTAGCCCCCAAACAATTTACACATAGCATATACATCACTTATGGGGACAATTCCCTCTTACAAGGTTAGAAAGGAGACTAACCTCATGTCGAATCTACCCCTCGGACCACAATTGCACCCGAAACTCCGAATTCTATACCCGAGGACTCGCAACTAGTCAAAAAGTGTGAAATTAGATGAATGCATGCACAATGTGAGAAATTATCCTAGCTATTCAATAAAGTCGCCATTCTTGAAGAATTTCCAAATTCCAACCCCGGTCCCTCATGATCAAATTCAAAAAATTTTCGAAGGGATCACTCACCCATAGCCTAAGGATCACTAAGGTGTGATTTCTACTTGACTTCATGGCCTAAAATGGAAAATTACAAAATCCTCAAGAACCCTAAAATTACTACCTAATTCTATGATTTTTAGATGATTTAGTAGTGAATGTAACTAGGAATTAATGTTAAAGCTAGAAGATTATGGGGTTTAACTTACCTCTTATAGTGGGTGGTCGTTTGCTGCCCAAGCTTGGTTGCTCTCTAATGGAAGTTGATGGTGGGTAAAATGAAGAAAAACCCGTAATTTGGACATTTAAAAGGGGATGGCAACAGTGATTTCCGCACCTGCGACCTTGGGACCGCAGATGCGGTCCCGCACTTGTGAGAGAATTACCGCCCCTGCGGAAAAGGGCTTGGGACCCAAGCATCGCAGCTGCGGACTTTGGGCAAGGGGGATGAGGTCGCGCCTGCGGAGGGGTTTCCGCACCAGCGGATCCGCCCCTGCGGATTTTGTTCCACATCAGCGGAGGCTCCGCACCTGCGAGGATGGGACCCCAGAAGTGTTCCCGCACCTGTGACTGGCCAACCGCACCTGCGGCTGGGCAACCGCACCTGCGGTCACACCAGCAACAGCTGCACCAGCAAGTGTTTTAGCTGGTTTTTGGCCTCGTGCGGTGTCCGGGAGGCACCTGGGCCCACCCGAGCCCCCGTCCAAATATACCAACAAGTCTGTATTCATGATACGGACTCGCTCGAACTTCCGAAACATGGAAAACAACAACGAAACTCAAAATTCACCCCAAAACCAAATTGATTCAAAACTTAAGAACTTGAAATTCTAGAATTCACTTCAATGCGCCGAACCGGCCTAAACTACTCAGAATGACTTCAAATTTTGCAGACAAGTTATAAATGACACAACGGAACTATTCCCGATCTCGGAATTTCATTCGGACCTCGGGAACATAAAATCACCTTTCAAGCCAAATTTCAAATTCTTTAAAAACCTCAAAACTTCATTAACTCCAATGTTTCCTCATTTTGATCTGAAACCAATCAAATCAAGTCCGTTTCTTACATAATTTCGCAGATAACGTATATAACACATATTGAGCATGTTCCGTTCTCCAAAATCATAATACGGGCCCGACAGCACAGGTTTCACATCAAGGTTCATTTTCATAAGCCTTTTAATATTTTCATAAAACAATTTTCTTTAAAAATTCATTTCTCGGACTTGGGTCCTCGGAAATCGATTCCGGGCATACGCCCAAGTCCCATATTTCCCTACGGACCTTCCGGGACCGTCAGATCAAGGATTCGGGTCTGTTTACCAAAAATGTGGACCAAAGTCAACTTTATTTAATTAATTATCAAAATTTTAACTCTTAATCAAGTTTTCACATAACGGCTTCCCGGCTACGTGCCTGGGTTGTGCACGCATATCGAGGTGAGATTAATGGAGGCTTTCAAGGCCTCAGAACGCAGTCAAAATTAGATGCACATAAGATGACCCCTTTTTGGGTCATCACAATCTCCCCCTCTAAAACAAACGTTCGTCCTCGAACGGCCATAGAGTCGTTCCTGATGTGCCGAATAGCTGTGGATACCTGCTCCGCATGCCCTCCTCGGACTCCCAAGTGGCCTCACCGAGTGGTTGGCCCCTCCACTGGACCTTTACGGCAGAAATCCTCTTGGACCTCAACTGGCGGTCCTGCCTATCAATAATAGCGATTGGCTCCTCCTTGAAGCGCAACTTCTCATCTAACTGAATAGTGCTGAAATCAATCACGTGAGAGAAATCAGCATGATATCTCCAGAGCATGGATACATGAAATACCGGATGAACTCTCGATAAGGCACGGGGTAAAGCGAGCTCATAAGCAACCTCCCCGACTCGCCTCAACACCTCGAAAGGGCCTATAAACCTAGGGCTCAGCTTGCCCCTCTTCCCGAATCTCATAACGCCCTTCATCGGTGAAATATTCAACATAACCTTATCTCCCTCCATAAATGCGACATCACGCACCCGCTGATCCCCGTAACTCTTCTGTGTAGACTGAGCTGTACGGAGCCTTTCCGTAATAATCTTCACCTTTTCCAAGGCATCTCTCACCAGATCCGTAGCATATAGCTTGGCCTCGCTAGGCTCAAACTACACAATCGGAGAACGACATCGCCGACCCTATAAAGCCTCGAATGGAGCCATCTCGATGCTGGACTGATAACTGTTATTGTATGCAAACTCTGCCAAAGGCAAGAACTGGTCCCATTGACCGCCAAAATCAATCACACAAGCCCTGAGCATATCTTCCAAAATTTGAACTGTATGCTCCGACTGACCATCAGTCTGGGGGTGAAATGCTGAGCTGAGATCTATCTGAGTGCCCATCTCACTATGCAATGCTCTCCAAAAATGCAAGGTGAACTGAGGACCTCGATCTGATATGATGGCCACCGGCACACCGTGTAACCGGACTATCTCCCGAACATAAATCTGGTCCAGCCTCTCCGTAGAATAAGTAGTAGCCACAGGAATGAAATGCGCCGATTTGGTCAACCTATCCACAATGGCCCAAACCGCGTCAACCTTCCGCAAAGTCCGAGGCAACCCAACCACAAAGTCCATGGTGATGCACTCCCATTTCCACTCAAGAATGGGCATCTGCTGAAACAAGCCTTCTAGGCTCTGGTGCTCGTACTTGACCTGCTGACAATTGAGACACCCAGCCAAAAACTGCACTATATCTTTCTTCATCCGCCTCCACCAGTAGTGCTGCTTCAAATCACGGTACATCTTTGTCGTACCTGGGTGAACAGAATACCGAGAACTGTGGGCCTCTTCCAAAATTCTCTTCCTCAAGCCATCAATATTAGGAACACATAAACGGCCCTGGAGTCTCAAGACACCATCCTCGCCCAAA
Organism: Nicotiana undulata; assembly: GCA_005239495.1. NCBI lineage: Eukaryota > Viridiplantae > Streptophyta > Magnoliopsida > Solanales > Solanaceae > Nicotiana > Nicotiana undulata. Next base: position 19,626 of record ML273904.1, on the reverse strand, counting down.
GTAACCTCCTTGGCCCTGCCATGGACCACTGCATCCCGAAGCTCTGCAAGGCATGGATCATCAAACTGTCGAGCCTTAATCTCCCCCAACAACGAAGACTGAGCAACTACATGAGCCAGAATTCGACGAGGCTCTGAAAGGTCCAATCTCACAAGGCGATTGGCCAAGGACTGATTGGCCAAGGACTGAATGTCCAAGGCTAAGGGTCTCTCCTCAGCTACAATGTAGGCAAGGCTACCCATACTCGCTGCCCTCCTGCTCAAAGCATCTTCCACTACATTCGCCTTGCCCTGGTGATATAAAATAGTGAGATCATAATCTTTAAACAACTCAAGCCACCTCCGCTGCCTCAAATTAAGGTCCCTCTCCTTAAGCAAGTACTGTAGGCTGCGGTGGTCAGTATAGATCTCACAAGATACACCATATAGGTAATGCCGCCATAGCTTCAAAGCATGAACAATCGCCGCCAACTCCAAAATCGTGCACAAGGTAATTCTTTTCATGAACCTTCAGCTGTCGCGAAGCATAAGCAATAACCCTGCCATCCTGCATCAGCACACACCCCAACCCGACGCATGAAGTGTCGCAATTCACGGTATAGATCCTAGAACCGGAAGGCAATGATAGAACTGGTGCTGAGGTCAAGGCTAACTTGAGCTTTTGAAAGCTCGCCTCACACTCGTCGACCACCGAAACGGGGCGTTCTTCTGAGNAGCTTCTGAAAGCTCGCCTCACACTCGTCGGACCACCGAAACGGGGCGTTCTTCTGAGTCAATCTGGTCAGTGGGGCTGCAATAGAGGAGAACCCCTCCACGAATCGGCGATAATAGCCTGCTAGGCCCAAGAAACTCCTGATCTCTGTAGCTGAAGTAGGACGCGGCCAACTCTGAACCGCCTCAATTTTCTGAGGATCAACCTTGATACCTTCCCCGGATACCACATGCCCCAAAAATGCCACGGAGTCTAACCAGAACTCACACTTGGAGAACTTAGCATACAACTTCTGTTCCCACAAGGTTTGGAGCACAACTCTCAAGTGTTGCTCATGATCACCCAGGCTCCGTGAATAAATCAAGATGTCATTAATGAAGACGATGACGAAGGAATCAATATACGTCCTGAATACCCTATTCATCAAGTCCATGAACGCTGCTGGGGCATTAGTCAAACCAAAGGACATCACCAGGAACTCATAATGGCCATATCTCGTACGAAATGCAGTCTTCGGGACATCTGAAGCCCGAATCCTCAGCTGATGATAACCCGATCTCAAGTCAACCTTAGAAAACACACGAGCACCCTGTAACTGATCAAACAAATCATCGATGCGCGGCAGAGGATACTTATTCTTAATGGTAACCTTATTTAGCTGGCGATAGTCAATGCACATCCGCATAGACCCATCCTTCTTCTTCACAAATAAGACTGGAGCACCCCACGGCGACACACTCGGCCTGATGAACCCTTGGCCAACAACTCCTCAAGATGCTCCTGCAACTCCTTCAGCTCCTTAGGAGCCATACGATAGGGCGGAATGGAAATAGGGTGAGTATATGGGGCCAAATCAATACAGAAGTCAATATCTCGATCTGGAGGCATGCCTGGAAGATCCGAAGGAAACACATCCGGAAACTCTCGAACAACAGGCACTGAATCAATGGTAGGAGACTCAGCGGTGGTGTCCCGCACATAAGCAACGTAGGCCAAACAACCCTTCTCGACCATGTGCCGAGCCTTTATGAAGGAAATAACCCAGCTGCAGGCACTAACTGAAGAACCCCTCCATTCTAGTCCAGGCGACTCGGGCATGGCTAAAATGACTATCTTGGCATGGCAATCTAACACAACATGATAAGGAGATAGACAATCCATGCCTAGGATAACCTCAAAATAAATCATATCCAACAATAAAAGGTCTGCTCTTGTATCAAAACCGCAGAAAGAGACCACACAAGACCGGTAGACTTGGTCTACCACCACAGAATCACCCACAGGAGTGGACACATATAAAGGAGAACACAAGGACTCACGAGGGATATCCAAAAAATGAGCAAATAGTATGGATACATATGAATACGTGGATCCTGGATCAAATAGTATCGAAGCCACCCTACCACATATTGAGATACTACATGTGATTACGGCGTCTGAGGCCACTGCATCTGATCTGGCCAGAATGGCATAAAATTTGGCTGAGGCTCCTGAAGACTGAACTCCCTAGAGTGAACAGGAACTAACTGACCTCCTTCTGACTGGCCTCCCCCTCTAGGACGGCCCCCTCTAGGACGGCCCCTACCGCCTGTCCTCCACCTCGAGGCGGCCGGACTACTGATGCTAAACTCCTAGGCTGATAACTCTAGTGCACTGCCTTGCCCCGATACCTGGAACAAAACCTCCACGTATGACCCAGCTCCCCACACTCGAAACAACCTCCTAGTGCTACAGCCCGCTGCCCGAAAGAGGAAGAACCCTGAATAGATGGAGGGCGGTGTGAACCCTCTGGTAAGGTACTGAAATAGGAACTAGAGGACCTCTGATGACTGGAATAACTACTGGGTGCACCCTGGGTGGCTGGGGGATGATAGGAACGCTTTGTCATAGCGCCGAATTGAGGCCTCGCTGAAATACACCTGGGAGGTAGTGGAGGTGCTGAATTTGAGGGCCTACTGAACTGGCCGCCTCCGAACTGACCTCTACCCCTAGCTGGAGCACCCCTGAAGTCACCTGTGACCCTGACCCTCTTTTCCTGCTAACCTGGCTGACCCTGCTCCCTGCTCCTCATACGGTAACCCTCAATCCGTCGAGCTATCTCGACTACGAGCTGGTATGGGGTACCCATCTCTACCTCACTAGCCATAGAGGCCCTAATACCTGGATGCAAGCCTTCCACAAACCGCCGCACCCTCTCGGCATCAGTAGGCAATATCATAAGGGCATGGCGAGACAACTCGGAAAATCTAGCCTCATAATCAGTCACTGACATCTACCCATGCTCTAGTCGCTCAAACTGACCCCGTAGCTCCTCCCTCTCAGAAGGTGGAATGTATCTGTCTAGAAATAACTGAGCGAACTGATCCCAGGTGACAGGAGGAGAATCTGCTGGCCTGCTGAGAATATATGACTGCCACCACCTGCGAGCTCTGCCCTCTAACTGAAATGTGGTGAAATCAACTCCATGGGATTCCAAAATCCTCATGTTGTGCAATATTTCCCTGCACCTATCAATAAAATCATGAGCATCCTCTCCCCGCTCACCCCCGAAGACTGGAGGGAGAAGTCGGGTCCATCTATCCAACATCTTCTGCTGGTCACCCTCTGCAACTGGCCTGGGATCTGGGGCTGCTACTACAGGCTGAACCCTTCCCACGGGCAGTGTGCCCGGGTATGACGTGCTGCTGGTGCCTGACCTATGGCCTGAGCGGTAGGAGTCTGGACTCCCCCTCCCGCCTGAGAAATAGCAGGGTCGGCTGGAAATAAACCAGCCTGAGACATAGTGTCCATGAATCTCAGCATACGGCCCATAACCTCATAGAAGCCTGGCCCCGTCATGAAATCCACTGGAGCAGGTGCTACTGGTGGCACCTCATCCTGCTCCTTCATAATAGGCTCCTCTGGTGGTGCCACTGGCGTAACTCTGGGACGTCCTCATCCCCTGCCTCGAGCAGGTGCTCTGCCCCTGCCTCTACCCCGACCTTGGGCAGCCGAGGCAGCGGCCTCTCCCGGACATAGAACATTGGATGCACGCATCCTCACCATCTGTGAGAGAATAGAAGAATAAGTTTGAGTACATCATAGATTGCACGACAGGATATGAATAAACAGAAGTTTCCTAACACCCCATAGCCTCCTGAAGATAAGTATAGACGTCTCCGTACCGATCCGCAAGAATCTACTGGGCCTGCCCGTGACTCGTGAGACTTACGTGAACCTAGTGCTCTGATACCACGTTGTCACGACCCAAATCTCGATTCAGGTCGTGATGGCGCCCAACGGGAGGGTTAGGCAAGCCAACACAACTTACACTAAGTGATACCCTTCCCATCCAATTTAACAAGTCAAAGATTACCAGTTTATAACAACTAACATGATACTAGCCTTGAGTGAAGGTAAAGTCATAGTAGATACAAAGCTGAAATAAAACTTACACATAGATATACATCCCAAAACCCCAAAAATATACACCGCGTGTGTGCCAGGAACTAGTGTCAAGAGTGTCATGGGCAACTACTGAACATACAATGACTAAAATATATGCAGAGTCTCCGTCTGAATGAAATGGACAGAGAAATATAACAAAAGACCTCCAGGGTGCTGCTAGGAAGTCGCCGGGAAAGCAGCTCACCGAGAAGTATGACCACGCTATCAATATCCAGCACCGGCCTGATAGTCAGACGCGCCAGCCTCCGGACCTGTACAGTCAAGTACAGAAAGGAAAAGAAAGTGCAGCATGAGTACATATTAAATAAATATGTACCCAGTAAGTATCCCGCCTAAACTCGAGGAAGTAGTGATGAGAGGTCGACTCGATACTCACTAAGGTCCAGCAGTGATAACATATGATATAATATGATGAAATACATTAGGCATGTCAGGGAATTAAGCAACAAGGATATATACCAAAAGCAGAAAAATCCAAAGTATTGCTGAACTAAACAATAAAGCACTTTCAAGGGTAAGACCACCGAACGAAACAATAATCACAAATTCTTAGATCCGCCGTGGTGTAAAGCCCGCTCCCATAAGGTACCTTCTACACTCGTCGTGGCGTACGGCCCGATCCCATATTCATTTCAATTTCTTTTCAACACTACCGTGGCGTACGGCCCAATCCCATATATTTTAATTACTTTCAACACTGCCGTGGCGTACGGCCTGATCCCATATATTTCAATTACTTTTCAATTTTGTCGTGGCGTACGGCCCGCTCCCATATATTTCACAATTTCTTTTCCATAAAACATCAGAAGAATAACACAATGCAAAACATAATTTCATAGTACATATGGCGTTACAATAAATCATATGAAGCATTACAAAGAAAACATATCAGGCATTACAAGAAAGCATACAAGGCATGATGTGGACCTACTACCTGGACATAACAATAATAGCANAACTCTATACCCGAGGACTCGCAACTAGTCAAAAGGTGCGAAATTAGATCAATGCATGCACAATGTGAGAAATTATCCTAGCGATTCAATAAAGTCGCCATTCTTGAAGAATTTCCAAATTCCAACCCCGGTCCCTCATGATCAATTTCCGAAAATTTGCGAAGGGATCACTCACCCATAGCCTAAGGATCACTAAGGTGTGATTTCTACTTGACTTCATGGCCTAAAATGGAAAATTACAAAATCCTCAAGAACCCTAAAATTACTACCTAATTCTATGATTTTTAGATGATTTAGTAGTGAATTTAACTAAGAATTAATGTTAAAGCTAGAAGATTATGGGGTTTAACTTACCTCTTACAGTGGGTGGTCGTTGGAGGTACTTCCCAAGCTTGGTTTCTCTCTAATGGAAGTTGATGGTGGGTAAAATGAAGAAAAACCCGTAATTTGGACATTTAAAAGGGGCTGGCAACATTGATTTCCGACCTGCGACCTTGGGACCGCAGGTGCGGTCCCGCACCTGCGAGAGAATCACCGCCCCTACGAAAAAGGGCCTGGGATCCTGGCATCGCACCTGCGGAGAAGGAGTCTGCGCCAGCGGTCCCGCTCTTGCGGCCTGGAGCTCGCACCTGCAGACTTTGGGCACGGGGGCTGAGGTCGCGCCTGCGGAGGGGTTTCCGCACCAGCAGACCCGCCCCTGCAGAATTTGTTCCGCACCTGCGAGGCTGGGACATCAGAACCGGTCCCGCACCTGCGGCTGGGCAACCGCACCTGCGGTCACACCAGCAACAGCTGCTCCAGCAGTTGTTTTAGCTGGTTTTTGGCCTAGTGCGGTGTCCGGGAGGCACCTGGGCCCACCTGAGCCCCCGTCCAAATATTCCAACAAGTCTGTATTCATGATACGGACTCGCTCGAACTTCATAAACATGGAAAACAACAACAAAACTCAAAATTCAACCCAAAACCAAATTGATTCAAAACTTAAGAACTTGAAATTCTATAATTCACTTCAATGCGCCGAACCGGGCTAAACTACTCGGAATGACTTCAAATTTTGCAAAAAACGTATAAATGACACAAAGGAACTGTTCCCGGTCTCGGAATTTCATTCGGACCTCAGGAACATAAAATCACCTTTCAAGCCAAATTTCAAATTCTTTAAAAACCTCAAAACTTCATTAACCCTAATTTTTCCTCATTTTGATCCGAAACCAATCAAATCAAGTCTGTTTCTTACCAAATTTCGCAGATAACTTATATAACACATATTGAACCTGTTCCGGGCTCCAAAATCTTAATACGGGCCCGGCAGCACAGGTTTCACATCAAGGTTCATTTTCATAAGCCTTTAATATTTTCATAAAACAATTTTCTTTAAAAATTCATTTCTCGGACTTGGGTCCTCGAAATTCGATTCCCGACATACGCCCAAGTCCCATATTTTCCTACAGACCTTCCGGGACAGTCAAATCACGGATCCAGTTCCATTTACCAAAAATGTTGAACAAAGTCAACTTTATTCAATTAATTATCAAAAATTTAACTCTTAATCAAGTTTTCAATTAACGGCTTCCCAGCTACGCGACCGGGCTGCGCATGCATATCGAGGTGAGATTAATGGAGGCTTTCAAGGCCTCGGAACGTAGTCAAAATTAGATGCACATAAGATGACCCTTTTTTGGGTCATCACACATTACCCAAATATGGTACAATACTTACAAAATATACATAGCATACAGGTTTACTTTACGTGGTCTATAACTTATACTGCCCAAAATACATATGTACATGACCCACATTTCCTATCTACTGAGCCTCTAAGAGTACGAAGGAGTTATATAATACTTGCCGGTAACAAGGCTCCGGCTATACCTTACACAAATACCAAAATAAAAATCCGGAAGAAGAGGTGGCATGAACCACACTGGGCCCCGAGAGGAGAGGGGCTCACCAAAACAGCTGATAGGTCATAGAGAAGGCACTACTGTCGGTGGGCTGGAGTACCTGCTATAGAACCACCTACAATCATCACAAGAATGTAACGCCCCCGGCAAAAGGTGCGTCAGTACATTTGAATTGTACTGGTATGTATGAACAAACTTTACTCTAAGTAAACTCAATAATGCACAGGCAAGAGACAGACAGAGAGTCACACAATCACTGCACAAGATATAGAAAGATACACAATGGAAGTTCCACAATTTTCACTTCATCACAATCACAATCGCAATTCCACCCTTGTCCCTTCTCAACATTTCACCCTTATTTCTATTGCGGCGCGCAACTCGATCCCACCTGTCAATCAAAATCATTTATTATGTTTCTGTTGCGGCGTGCAACCCAATTTTACCGGACAATCACAATCATTTGTTGTGTTTCTGTTGCGGCGTGCAACCCAATTTTACCGGACAATCACAATCATTTGTTGTGTTTCTGTTGCGGCGTGCAACCCGATCCCACCGGACAATCACATTACACCCTTATCACTTCTCACATATCACCCTTATCCCTCATGTTGCGGCGCTCAACCCGATCCCACCAAACAATCATATCTCATATCAACAATGACAATTCACAATTCAATCACAGAAAATTTCAGCAATAGGAATACAACTTCTTTACAACGCACAATACGTATAAAAAGAAAATCGTGCCACAACAAACCTTACCAAACAGTGAATCATATACGATGTTGCCACAGCCTTTTTATTCAATTACATCACACCACAACTCCTTTTCATTACTTGTTACACTGCCTTTAGCATACACATTCATACTCTTGGATTCATTATCCTACTAGCATCATTTCACATAGCGTAGTAGTGTGGTGATCACTAAAGACAGACAAGGAATACACTTCACGCTTCAACACAATTCGAACAACCAGTTACACACCTTCATACCAATACATGTACTGTATGCTCGGACACTAATTTTAAAAAGATTAAAGTTAGCCATACATACCTGGAGTCGAGTTTCCCCTTTTTAATTTCTATTGCAATTCACCGAACCGCCTAGCACCGTCAATCTAGTTCACAATGCGACATATTTACCTTAGAATTAGGAGTCTCGAATTCATTTGAGTATTTTATCAAACACTATGTGATCCCTTAGATTGACTAAACCCTTTTTAGTGAAAGATTACTCTACTTGCTTCCCTTTACTAGCTCATGGAAGATTATTCACATGCATGCAAGGTCCCAACTTTTCATTCTCAAGAACCAACCTATGTGTGTTTTATTCTTAGTTAAATTCCTAGAATTTGAGAAAAAATAGGGTGAAGACTTACCTCTTATGATGAAAAAGGTGGCTACTACTCGATAAACTTCCAAGCCTGGGTAGAGATGGAGGACTAATTTGGGGAAGATTAGGACTTCTCTCTCTAGAACCCACTCTCACTTCTCTCTATTTTGTTTAGGAACCAGTTAAAATGAAAGGGGGAAGGGGTTAAATGAAATAGGGGTCGGGTATAAAAATTTAGAAAATTAAAAGACCGTGTCGAATATGCAGTCAGGAATGCGATTGCATTCCTGACATGCGGTCCGCATATTGGATCGCAGAATGGCCCTCAGGTGGGCCAAAATTTGAAAACAATCTGCCCAGGTATGCGACCAGTATGCGGTCCGCATACGCATTATGCGATCGCATAGTGCGTCGCATAACACCCCTCCCCTAAACTCAAAGGCAATAATGCGACAGCTATGCGATCCGCAGAACCAAAATGCGGTCGCAGATTGGACCGCATAGTTGTCCTTCAGACGGGCAGTGATCTGCCTGTGTATGCGACCACTATGTGGTCCGCATACACGTTATGCGATCGCATAGTGCGTCGCATAACACCCAATTTCTGGGAAATTTAATTCCTTAGCTCCCGGGGTACTTTTTGTTCAAATTAGGTCCGTTTTAGGAATTTCCACAGTAAAAGCACGTCGGGGACTCGTTCGGCCATTATTTTAAGCAAGAAATTTTACGGGTCTTTAAACAGAGTCTCTAGTCAGGTAAAGGGGACCAAAATTACTTTTGATGCCATAAAACTGGGAGAAGTGCTTGGGATTCCATCTGAAGGCTATGATGATTATACAAGGCAGAAGTGGCCCAGCCTAGATGGTCTTTCTTCTGCACTGCAAATTACCAAGAGGTTTGTGACAATGCTGAAGAGGTGGAACCAAGGGCAGTCTACAAGAGTGAGATAAAGCCCCCTCATAAGGTGGTGTTTGAGTTCATCATCAAATGCGTACTGCCAAGGCAGGAGAGAAGCCACATAGAAAACTACATGGACTTAGATCTCATGGAGTGCCTTGATAGTGGAAAGAAAATCAACTGGCCTTACTTCATCATTCAGCTGCTAGACAGGGTGGTCAATGGTTCTAAGGCTCATGCCATCCCATATGGCTTCATCCCCACATCTGTGCTGGCTCACTTCAAGGTGCCTCTGAAGAAGGCAGAAATGGCCATTGTCAAGGACCATTTTTGCAAGAAAACTCTTTTGGCATGTGACTATGTTGTTAATGTTCCTGACAATGAACCTGGTTCATCCAGAAAGACGTCTGTGAACAGCAAAGTCACAGCACTTGTGTAGGAGGGTGGGGCTAAGGATGCAGAAATTCTTAGGCTGAAGAACTACCTGACTGAGGTTGAATCTAAGAGGGATGCTCTCAAAATTGAGCTTGCCAAAGAAAAGGAGAAGAATGAAGGAATTATCAAGGATATTTTATCTCTTCTCCAATCAAAAAACCCAGGCTCCACCCTTTCCCGGCCTTAGTAGTCTAGCCTTTCTTTAAACCTCAGTGACCCAGATTAAGGATTTTTTTGTTTTCTTTTGCTCATGGTGGTACTATTTTTATTTATTTCTGTGGATTGTGGTCAAACTATGCTTCTATCAATGAATTTTGTTGTTTCTGCTCTTATTCTTGTCTCACTCTATTTGATAGTTTGCATTCTTGGTTTACTATTGATGATTAATCCATGTTTGCACTTGCTATTTCCCCAATGGCCAAGAGTAATTCTTATATATATGGTATTTCCTACATTTTGCAACTTTTCAATGATGCCAAAAGGGGGAAGATGTGCTATGTTTTGAACATGTGATATTCATAACCTAATGAACCCGGTTCTTTATGAAAAATGCTTAACACTCTAAAAATTGTCAATGTTGGATTAAAGTGGTTATAGGACTAAGCACAGAGTTTGTCATCATAAAAAAGGGGGAAATTTGTTGGACCAAGAAGCCGAATGGTTTTGAAGATTGACAAAGAAACTCAAAGTTAAACCAGGTCCATCACTGGAGACACAGACACATGCAGAGTTAAAGGCACGTGAGGTGCACAAGCAGTAGATAAACGAAATCCTGATAGAAAAGATTGCAAAATGATAAGGAGATGGACTCCTTATTCAGTAAAAACAGAATCAAGATAAGGAAGGATTTAGGGAGTTCAGATCAACTCGAACTCTTCCACCAAGGAAGAGTAGCATCTGAATTGTAGTGAATCTCTTTGTCTACTAATCCTATATATTGTTGAGTGTTCTTATTGTACATGTACGCACCAAAGAAGAAGTTGAACAAGAATTGAGAGCAAAATTACCAAAGCAATTTTGCAAGCAGTTCGTGTGAAAATTAAGTGTGCGACTCTGAAGCTAATTGAACCAGCTAGAAGAAATAGTTTCATCTGTTGTCTTTTAGTCTAGTTTATTTGTAGTAGGTGAATAAATCTTGTACCTTTTCAGCTTTATCTAGAAGCAATTGTAATAGGTACCGAGTGTTCAAGTTATAGCTAACTTGAAGTTTGTCGCAAATAACTAGATGCTAGTTTTCCACATAGGGATTAGAGGTAATCCTTAGGTTTACAAAAGAGTTTTTGTAAATTCTGTTTGGCTCATTGATTTGGTGAAGAGTTTGGGAAAATCCTACTGGGAAGTAGGTCGTGGTTTTTTTCACGTTTTGAGCCAGGTGTTTTCCACGTAAAATTGTTGTGTTTTTTAATTCCTGTATTTATTATTCTGCAAACTGTAGGAGTTGGAACACATAGAAGAACCTAGTCCCTCTATAACTAGTTCACGCAAAAATTGGACACCACACAAATCACCCACCCTCTTGTGTGGTATTGACAATTAGAACATCATAACTTGATCAAAATTTGGCGGAAATTTTGAGAAAATATTATTGTGTTTAATTCGATCATCATTATGCTTATTCATTAATACATTTCTACGGTCGATATTATTGAGATATTAGATTCTATACTCGTGTTGTAGATCATTCTTGAGATTTGTTAAAATTGTAAGGCCTCGGAAAATTTTGCTAAGCAATTTAGGATTTCGAGGTGTCAAGTAGGCTAATTATAATATTTTATGTGCTATAAATATGATATAAATGAATTGTATATGTTAAATAAGTGTATAAGTAATATGTGGTGTCCAAGGAGAGGCCTAAGTCTAAGCCAAATCGGAAATTTTCATAATAGGCTAAAATTCCAAAGGTATTTGCACTAGTCCACACTTTGAACGAGCATATCTAAATATATGTAAGGTATTATGCAGTGAAAAATCTATCAAATGAAGGTTCTTCAAATCTAGTTTCAAACGCTTCAATCCGTTCATCATTTGGACATTCCTACACAAAGTTATGATCAAATTACCAAAGGCTGGAAAAATGCGATCCTGTGTCGAATCTGCGATCGCAGAATCAAAATGCGGTCCGCATTTTTGATTTGCGATCGCAAATCTGGTCGCAAAATGGGACAGTGTTGCCCAGTTCTGGGAACCTAATTTGTGATGCATTCAGCGGCCCACATTCTTGTTTTGCGGTCCATTATGCGACCGCACACCCGGTTTTGGAGGCTTATTTTTCCTATTTTTATAACCCGACCCCATTTTCATAAATAGGTTTAGGGGCTTCATTTGGGATCATTTTCTACTGATTTTAGAGATAGATGAGAGCATATAGAGAGAGAAATAAGGGGTCTAGCTTCATAATCACCCAAATCTTTCTCAAGTCTTCAATAATCAAGGAAGATAACCATAGATTGTCCTCCATCCGGGTAAGTCCTACTTCCAAAATTTCATGCAAGAGGTTAAGGGTTCAAATATGTTGTGGGGGTTAGAAATAGGCCATGCATGTGGGACTAAGTTGTAGTATGTGATATTAAAGAACTAATTTGGGTAGTTCATGTTAAAATTGGTTGAGGGAAGAAGGAATATCCATTTTTAAACCTTGTAGTCTACTTCACATGTTAGGTGTTTGATGAAATTCCTAAGAGAGTTACACCATGGGTAATCTTCCTAATTATTAATCGTTTTCCGCTATCTTCTTATAGATTGTTATTGCTAGAGGCGTTGGTGTATTGTATAAACTTAAGGAATTCTCTTTGAGGTATGTATGGCTAACTCTAATTTTCATAGAATAAACTCGTTGGTGCTCAAATATGCGGTATGAATTCCCTTGTTTGATTTTCTAAAGAGTAAATGGGTTCTATGTGTTAAGTTGATAAACTCTTGCTTCCATGTTGTTCAAAGTTACTACCATGCTACTATGCTATTTGAAAATATGAATTGTGATTGCCATTCCCTTTCTTTCATTATATGTACGAATTCTTACATGTGTTGGTTCTCGTTGATATGAAAGATGGGTTTATGAAACGGTTAAAGAGATGAATGTAACATAAAAGATTACATATGACCGAGTGCCAAGGCTTGTATAATAAGTGATGGAAAGAAATATGAACTGGATAATTAAAATGATATGGTTATGTCCTAGAGTGAGATGGCTTAACTGATCGGGTAGAGATCGGACTCCATGTTGTACACATGGTGGTAATAATGTCTCACTGCGTCAAGTGAGATGGCTTAGCCGATCGGGCAGAGATCGGACTCCGTGTGATAACGACACGGTGGTAATGATGATACTATGATGATGTGATGTCTCACTTAGGATGGCTTAGCCTGTCGGGCAGAGACTGGACTCCGTGTGATAACGACACGGTGGTAATGATGATACTATGATGATGTGATGTCTCACTTAGGATGGCTTAGCCTGTCGGGCAGAGACTGGACTCCGTGTGATAACGACACAGTGGTATATTAAAATTGCGGCACTTGGCTTTAAAAGATTATTAACCAAAAGATGGAAAAACGGGATAAGAAAACATGGTGACTTTTATTTGTGTTTTCCCCTATTTCTGTGAATTGTTATATGAAGCCTCTAATTGTATTGTTACATGTTTGATGTTTATTCTATCTAGAGTAGAGTTTGTTCATACATATTAGTACTATTCAATGGTACTAACGTCCCTTTTGCCGGGGGCGCTACATCTTCTTATGGATGTAGGTGGCTCTGTAGCTGGTAGCGCTGATCGTCAGTAGTGGTGCCTTCTCCTCCTCCTTCTGCAGTTCTAGTGAGCACCATTTACTCCCGGGGCCGTGTATAAAAATATGGTGCTCTCTTTTTGGATATGTTGTTCTATTTTGAGGTATTGTCGGGGCCTTGTTGCCGGCATTTCCATATTTTCCACTAGTTGTATTTAGAGGCTCCGTAGACAGGTTGTGGGTGGTGTCAGGTATTGGAATTAAATTAGAAATATTGGTATTTGGCAAATATGTTTTTCATCATATCTACAAAGATTGTAAAGTTCTTGATATTATGGTTGAAACTGCTAATGAAAACAAAAATTGAAGTTAATGATATATTTATAAAGTGTGATTAATAGAATTTATCTCCTATATATTCATAAATTAGTTTGGGTAGAATGACACCTAACAGGCTTGCTCAGTCGGGTTTACTCGGTTGAGCGCCAGTCTTACCCCTCGATTTTGGGGCGTGACAAACTTGGTATCAAAGCCTAAGGTTTTAAAGTGTCCTAGGATGTCTCGGAGCCGTGTCTAGTAGAGACCTTCTTATCGGTGTGTTGTCGACCACATCTATAATTAGGGGGATACTTGGAAATTTAGTAATTCCACCCTTCTTTGATACTCCAGATCGTGTGATAGAGCTCAAGATAGCGAGCTAATTTCCTCTCTAAGTCATATTCTCAAGATTATTAATCTTTACACCATAATCTCCGAATTTGAAGCATGTAAGAAGGGATTGATCCCACCATTGAGTCCGAAGGGGATTGACCAAAGGCTTGTTAAAAGAATGTATTGAGCCCTGGAGGGATTAGTAGAACCTGTCGCTAAGGGGAGTGTCGGTGTCCCTATTGATGTCACTACACTACCAAATCCTACAGTATATCTGCGTGGTACCAACGTATGTTATGGATGTGGATTCGAGGGGCATCGATTAAGTCGTCGCCCTATCAACTTAAGGTCGTTGAGTCAGTCACTCCTGGGTGCATCCTCATGAGCAACCCCCAGATTCTACTCACTATGTATGTACGTCCATAGTAGGGAGAGTTCTCATAATCATGGTCTTGACAAGACATTGAATCACAAAACATTGCATGTATTTACTCTTTGAACGAGATCCGCTATTTCGTGAGTCCACTCCACCACAAATTCTCTTATGTGCAATCTTTTATGACGTTGAGCTCTATAATCATGTCCTTTAATTGAGTTGCAACTATAGAATTACTACTTCCCTCATGCCTTCCTAGACTCTAGACAAGGGACTATGCCCGAAGAATTGCTTATCGAATGAATGGATGAACAATTATCATATTTTCGCACAAAATAAAAAGATATATTTTCTCGACCCTTTTTTATTCTTCTATATTCAAAAGCCTAGGCCACTTTTCTTACAGAGTCTGCTTCAATCTGAATGTTGACATAGTATCATAGTGAAGATCTTGCTTTGTTTCATCATCATCTCTAGTATGGCAGTGCCCTCGCTCTATCTTTGTTGAGGCTTTCATTTTGGCCTAGTGGTCGGAATCGGCAAGATTTTTATTTGTTTGGCGAGAGTTTCCCTCTTCTCCGACGGGTTATTTTCTAAATTTGATCTGCTCAATTACTTTTAATATTATTAAATCTCCATGGAAGCTAGGGTCTGTCGAGCCTCCATGTAGCTGGATCATGCTACTTATTATTGTTGCTCATCTTATTCTTGAAGGTTGTTCCTCTTCTGGTTGTAAGGAAGACGAGCATTTTCGCTCCTCTTTTGGTTTGCATAATACTTGTTTGAGTGTCAATATCTGTTAATTGCTCTATGTTGCTACGAATCCCACTGATTTTAATGTTTGTAGTGGCTCCACTAGCCGTGAAGCTATTGAGTTTACTCATAAAACCTCAAGTTCTCTTTTTGTTAGCTACTCTGACATACCCGGCCTTCCCCTAGTTTTTGACCCATTTCTCAATTCCAATTTAGAGGGCTGAAGGAAGAGCATAATTGTGTCTTTGGTAAAGAAATACAATTTCCTTTATCAATGGTAATCCACCCAAATCCTTTACCAATTCCGTTGAATCCATAAAATGGGATAGATGTAGCAATACCTTTATTTTCTGGTTAACTAATTTTCGGTCTTATGATATTACTGGGACTTTCAGTATTTTGACATAACTAAACAAGGATATAGGATTATAGGTGGTGGGGGCAAGTCAATCCATCCTCTTACTTTAACTACGAATCGGCTTCGTTCACTATCAGTTATACTATCCCTTCTCAATCTTATTCCCCTTAGAAGCACTATCCTTAAAGGTTGAACTCTGAACCAGAAAGAGTAGCTCTAATTTTAAAATACTTCTAGATATCTGGTCAATGGATTAATAAATGCCACAAATTACATGGGTTTCCACCTCACTTCAAGTTCATCAAGGGTTGATAGCATGCCGCAATTGCTGAGATTGAATGATCTCATTTTCTATAATGGATTATCTACGCATGTGCTAGTCCAACGATCCTCTTATCAGTCTGACTCTCACCTTTTTGTTTTGCGATAACCAAGGAGCAATACACATATTAACACATTCATGTGTCAAGCCTTTCTCTCGGCCAAGTCTTATTGCATCTCCCCAATTTGGCTGGTAATAGTTCGTTTTGTAGAAGGGTGTTGTAGTGCTTAATTGTGAAGTAGAGTTACTAAACATAGTTGGATTTTTGAATTCCGAAGCTATACGTCATGTGACTGCATACCGAGATCTCCTTTCTAAAATTTAGCTCCTCGTAAGCCCGTATATTATCAGCCTTCCTAAGTGGTTACAATGTAAAGGTCACTTCTATAGTCTCTTTTACCTTCACTTCATTTACCTTGCATCATGTGTCGTTTCTCCATATTCTTCAAAATGATATTATCTCAACTTCTCGACTAGTTATCCAACTATATGATTTGATTTAATTAACCTCACTTTTATGCACTCTACAAGCCCCTTAAGAGTGGGTAAATCTCCCTTTACTACAGACTTCGAATACCTTCAACTCAATTTAAGCAGTTGATTACAAATGGTGCTCTTTAGTTATGCTGCCTTACTATCCATTTCATCTGGTAACTCTCATTATAAATCTAACTTCATGCTTTATGGCATCAAAGAGGAAGTATCATGGCATCAAGGATCGGGGTATGTTCCTTTTGTTAGAATAAAAAGATATTGCTCGTGTTCTTTGTAAGATTTTCTTCTAAACAATCATCTACCCGCTCTGCTTTTCCCTGTGACTAGATAACTCAGGTTACTTTTCTTTGATTAGTGCATTAAGACTTCTCACTCTTTCAGACTTATTCATATGGGCACTTTGAGGCCTTATTCTACACCTACTCATAACGGTTTTAAGTACTTTCTCACAATTGTTGACAGTTTTTCTAGGGCTACATGTACTCGTCTCGTAGGTCTTAAAAGTAATGATTTATCTATACTTCAAGCTGATAATTCCATGGTTCGAACTCAATTTTGGATCAAGTGTGTCCCTTTTTTAAAAGCCTTAAATGGGTCGGATTGGATGGGTTACGTGGCCTTCTGCTCACTCGGCTTCTAGGATTATTGACAATGTCATTGTCATGTATGGGGAATTTTTCTACCTCCGGCATTCCACCGCCTTAGGAAGGGTTGAATTGTTCGAATTATGATAATTTCATAAGTGGGTGACTTCGTTTCCATCCACATGCGTTGGTGGCATAGAGTCCTTGTGTCGCTTATTGTTAGGAGTGAAAACAAATTCCATGTATTTCTTTTGTGGCCTCGATCTCACCCATGTTGTAAGAGTCTTACCATTTGAGCTCAACGACTTACCCTACACTCATAGACACAACCGGTGTATCATACATGACTACTTCTTGTAAACCGCAAGATCACGTACATGGTATCCACCTTATCTAAGAATACTAGTTACCACTATGCTTCATTTATCTAATAATTGATGTCATCACTATGATTAAACCATGTCAGCATCGTTAGTAGAAATCATCGTGTCTCTTAGCATATAACCTCATGAAATACTCTGCTCAGCACATTAATGGATTCCTGAATAATTCCAGCCAATCTTGAACTCCGTTGTTCCTTATTGTATTAGATTCGGTATTGAAGGTACAAACGTGTCGAAGTCACCCTGTGATCACATATATTCAGTAGGTAAATTTATGTTCAATTTATTATAGCACATCTTAGAGTAATCATGAAGGTCACCACATGTTTAGTTTGGGTGTTCGCATAGAAATTTAGAATTCAGAAGGGTGAACAAGTTATTCTCAAAATTGTCCCCTGAAGATGTTATGTGAATTTATAATGAAGGTACATAAACGCATTTCCCATTAGGTTGCACTAGGAGTATGATGTTTCCCCGTAGTTGTTCCTCATATATTTGTGTTTTCATATGTCTATGTCTATGTCTAAGAAGGTAGTTGGAGATCCTTTGTGTCACATCCTTGTGTAAATTATTGAAGGTGAAGTTAATGGATAGTTAGCTTATGCGAGGTATCTAGTTGTCATCCTTGTTAGATAAGTTTGGAGGTTGTGATTGTTTCCATGAAGGTGTTATGCAAAGCATGTGAGTCGAGGAGGCCACCTTGAGGACCGAAGGTGTCGTGGAAAGAAAATATTCTCGCTTGATTGTATAAGAATTAGTTTTGATTTGAAGGGCACCTTATAGGTGTTATGATTTAAAAATATGCAGTCCATGTTCAGGTATCATTATGATAATGTAGTGATTGTAATGCTGAGAATAGTGTCATGGATATATACATTGTTGTGCTTTGTCGAGTTATTGATGAGTTTTTAGGATGGTTTTGGGTGGTTCTCTGACAAGTGGATAGGCCTAGTTACAAAGAAGATGCTGCCGAAATTTTTGAAAAATTTGGGAGTTAGTCAAAAATTTAGGACTTGAGGTAGGTTAGAAAAGAGATATGTTGTTTTAGTTGTTTGGGTCAAGCTCTACCTCTCATTCGAGGACGAATGATCATACGCAGGGGAGAAGTAAGGCCTCGGAAAATTTTGCTAAGCAATTTAGGATTTCGGGGTGCCAGGTAGGCTAATTATTATATTTTATGTGCTATAAATATGATTTAAATTAATTGGATATGGTAAATAAGTTTATAAGTCATATAACAAGTAATGTGGGGTCCAACGAGAGGCCTAAGTCTAAGCCAAATGGAAAAATTTCATAATAGGCTAAAATTCCAAAGGTATTTGCACTAGTCCACATTTTAACAAGCATATCTAAATATATGTAAGGTATTATGTGGTGAAAACCCTATCAAATAAAAGGTCTTCGAGTCTAGTTTCCAACGCTTCAATCCGTTCGTCATTTGGACATTCCTACACAAAGTTATGATCAAATTACCAAAGGCTGGAAAATTTCATCCTGTGTCGAATTTGCTATCGCAGAATCAAAATGCGGTCAGCATTTTTTATTTGCGATCGCAAATCTGGTCGCAAAATGGGCCAGTGTTGCCCAATTCTGGTGTCACGACCGAAAACCTATGGGTTGTGATGGCGCCGGACACACTGTCAGGCAAGCCAATCCCTTAATCAGCTGAAATACCTTCCTGTATAACAATTTCGAAATCGTTGCCTTTATTGCATTTCATAATCAAATCAGTAAACTTTTGTAAATTAAACACGACAAGAAATCTATTTAATTCAATAAAACAAGACTCACACATCCCCAGAACCCGGTGACACAAGTACATGAGCAGTTTCTAAGAATTTATACAATTATACAACTCTTGTCCGAGAAATAAATGGGAGAAAGGCAATAGATATAAAATGTAAGTACACAGAAGGGAGACTCTGGCAGCTGTGGAACGCTTCTGGATGAATGCATCCCGTATAAGTCTTCCAAGTCAATCACTGTACTATAAAGGTACATGTGCAACAAAATGCACAGAAAGTGTAGTATGAGTACATATACATATATGTACCCAGTGAGTATCATGTCTAATCTCGAAGAAGTAGTGACGAGAGGTTGACTCGATACTCACTAAGGTCCAACAGTAATAAAGTAAGCAGGATGTAAGGAAAACTGTAGGCAAGTAAACAAATAATCAAGTACATCAATATCTAGCATCAAATAACAATCTCAAATCAAACAAATTTGGTATCCGCCGTGGCGTACGGCCCGCTCCCATATGGTACTCAATCTCGTTGTGGCGTACGA
>ML273902.1:0-15393 GCA_005239495.1 Nicotiana undulata | reverse complement strand
AGTACATGGGATCGGTTGTACTGATACTACACTCTGTGCTCTTTTTGCACAGATCCAGGTACCATTCAGCAGAAGAGGATTCTAGGACGACTACCCAATTTCATTTTGAGAGGTACATCTGCCGACGTTCGCTGATATCCGAGAGTCTTCTCCTATATTTACATACACTGTTTTATATCATTCAGAACAATTACACTATTTATGACTGTGATAAGGGTGGACAAGAGAAATAAATATATATGACTGCGATAAGGGTGGATAGGGAAAATATAAATATATGACAGTGATAAGGGAGGATATTTACATTTATATTTTACTGATTTTTCAAGAAAAAGAGAATCAAAGTTTTTAAAAGCTAAAATGTTTATTTTACTACCCTTTATATATTTTAGTACTATTTTTATTTAAAGTTAAAGTTTGGAACTCTGAAGAGATATTTGAGAATTGGTTATAGCTGAGTTATTTTATTTTATTTGGTTGCAACACTTAATTATCTATTTGTTTAGATTTCTTTCTTGCTCATTAATTATTGTGGTTAAAGATTATATTGTTGAAGCCCGACTTAGCCTCGTCACTACTTCGCCGAGGTTAGGCTCGGTACTTACTTAGTACATGGGATCGGTTGTACTGATACTACACTCTGTGCTCTTTTTGCACAGATCCAGGTACCATTCAGCAGAAGAGGATTCTAGGACGACTACCCAATTTCGTTTGGAGAGGTACATCTGCCGACGTTCGCTGATATCCGAGAGTCTTCTCCTATATTTACATACACAGTTTTATATCATTCAGAACAATTACACTATTTCTTTCAGACATTATTTGTAGTATTCTTTAGTTGTTTGTGGATTGTGACACCAGACCCTGGGGTAGTTCTAGAGTTGTTATTATAAATATTATCGTGGTTCGTTTCATTTAGTTGGTCAGTTTTATTATTTTATTTTGTGGTTGTTGGGAATTAATTTGATTAAGTTCGTTTAAATTAAATTATTTATGTTGAAGTAATTAATTAAGGAAAATTAGTTAATCGACTTCTAACATTGGCTTGCCTAGCAAGTATGATGTTAGGCGCAATCACGATCACTAAGGTTTGGAATTTGGGTCGTGACAGTCTGCCTCATCGGGATGCCCACCAACGGCGGCTATGGGCTCATCATCATCACCTAAGGGTACCAAAGCCATTGGTCCTGTAACTTCATCACCATCCACATCCTTACCATCAGACCCCTTGTGAGTGTTTTCATCCTCATACGGATGAATGGGACGACCTGTGCTATGCCCAACATCTCCTTTGAAGAACTGGAGAGATCATTTCTCAAGTGAATGCGGTGCTCATCGGACACCCCTAGCCCGGTCATTATAACATTGATGGAATTGTAAAGATACCTGTTGAAATTTTCGTCCCTCTCATTCCTAGCAGCCTGGTGAGCTTGGACGTGGACTCTAGTAGGGATGTGATGTTTAGCAATGTCGTGGGTTCTTCCACTACCTCATCATAGCCAGGGTACTCAAATACCCCACGAGATAGCATGTACTGTGTCAGGATGTTTCCAAAAAAGAACCTTTTGATCCTCCCTCTAAATCGGGTGCGGGCCATTTCTCCAAGCATGAGCTCACCCACATTTAGAGGTCGGCCGGTCATCAGAAAGTAGATCACGCACTCGAGCTCGAGCGCACTCACTGTTATGCTCAACGGGCATTAATCTATCATGCAGAAAGTTCTGTCATACCTTGGCCATCTTGTTGAGGTCGAACCGGAGCATCTCAAGGTGAGCGTTTCCCTTAGTCCGCGTCCAATTTGCATTAGAGTCAATGCCACAAAGTGTATGACGTATAGCCTGGTAGCGTGGACTTTTGACAAACTTTCGTAGCTTCCATGGATTAGGGATATCAACTCCCAATAAATGACACAAGGCTTCCCTACCCATTGGAATCTCCTTTCCTATAACCCATGACTTGTCCATACCATCGTTTCAGTTGGCATATAATTCTCGTACCATGCTCAGATTTGCAGGGCCCGGACCTTTGAGGAGATTATCCATCTTCTATTCTATCAACCTGGCAAGGACATCTGGGAAGTTCCGTTCTAAGGCATTTACATTAATCCCCATTTCGGAGACATATCTCCCATATGGAACAAAAGTATCATGCCATTTGATGGCTTCATCTCGAACTAGTTCCACCTGAGGCCTTGGTGGCCTCGTTGGCTCGCTAGCAACTTGCTTTCCCTTAGCTTGCCGTGAAGAACTCTCGCTTTGCTTGCGTTTATTTGGAGAGGGAGAAGTAGCAGAGGACTTCCCCACCCCTTTTCCTTTGGATGCACCGTCACAAGCCATATCAACCTACACACGATAAATACAAATATGATAATGAATTAAGAAATTTTGCCTAAGGTCATCGTGAGAGGCACAGAGGACCCCACACTTAAGACCGAAGGCTATATATAATTGAATCACCATATTGGTTCAACATGCACCAATGTGTCATCACAAGGCTATAGGTACTCATACTTCCTTATGCGTACAATTCAAGTAGTCTAACATGGCCGTAAGTTAACTATGGTGCAAGCACGCAAAGATAAAGTTTACATTACTACACGAATATAGTACAATAACTATGACTTACAAGAGTTTACAACAAGATACAACGCCCCCAAACACCCCACACTTCGCCCAACCTCACACACAACTTCACTCGGCTACTCAGACTTCACCGGTGTTCAATTTTTACTCTCTTAGGTATTTTAGCAAACACCTTGTGGGAATCAATTTAGCTTCGTTTATTTCAACAATGGTGGAACAAGGTGGCCCTCCCAATTTTACATGAAGTAGAGGGAATTATAGTTTACTACTTCAACCACAAACTCACAACCAATTTTTGCGCCAATTTTCGTGTATACTAAGGCCACCCACAATAACACCAAAGTATGTTTAAGAGATCTAGGGGGTTGGGGTTGTTGGAGAATGAAGACTACACTTACACTAAGAAACATCAAAATACAAGAAAATAAGATATAAAAAAGTACATACCTTTGAGTCTTGAGATTAATTGAGCAAGATAGATTTTGAGAGCTTTGAGCGGAAAAAAAAATGAGGAGGAAGAAGAAGAAATGCGGCAGTGGTCATTTTTTGTGTGAGAGAGATGTTTTAGGTTTTAGCTATTTTAATTTAGGTGGGGGATGTGTTTGGGTAATTGGGTATGGGTTAGGTTGTGGGTGTATATGGTTAAGTGGGTTGGGTAATTTATTTAAATTCAAAATGATAATAAAATTTAAAAAATATATATACTTACCTCCGATCCCCAGCCCAGCTCCCCACACTGGGGCTGGCATTGGGGATTTTTACCTCACTGTAAAGTGCGCCCCAGGCAGCGTGGGGCGCTCAAGTCGTTAAATTTTTTTATTTGATAAAATCCCTCCTACCCAAGCACTCAATACGTACATTATACACACCATCATATCATTCCCACCTAGTATTTTTTCAACTACAACTACAAAAAACAAAAAATTAGTCTACTCTAACTAGAAGAAAAACAAAAAATACTAAGCTACGAAAGCAATAAAAATTGGATTGCCTCTCAACAAGCGCCCGATTTAACATCGCGGCACGACGCAAAATCTCACTTACTCATCAGCGAGTACAACCTTGGTCTTCTCACGATCAACTATTCCTCCCCAATAATGCTTTACTCTGTGTCCATTCACCAAAATTTTCTTTCACTATACAAAGCTCGTAGCTCAAATGCACAATAAGGAGTGACTCTCACTACCTCAAACGGGCCTGACCATCTCGATTTTAAATTCACAGGAAATAGCCTTAGTCTAGAATTGAACACTAATACATGTTGGCCTGGCTCGAAGTGACGCGGCTTGATATGCTTGACATGCCATCCTTTTGTCTTTTCTTTGTAAAGTTAAGCATTTTCATAAGATTGCATCCTGAACTCACCTAACTCATTCAACTACAAGAGTCTTTTCTCGCCGCGACTTCAAGGTCTATATTTTACTTCTTAATGGACCAATATGCTTTGTGTTCAAGTTCAACATGCAAGTGACATGCCTTCCCATAAACTAGTCTATACGGTGACGCCCCAGTTGGCGTTTTGTATGCAGTTCTATATGCCTACAAGGCATCTTCTAACTTTGCATCCCAATCTTTTCTATTCACACTCACCGTCTTCTCTAATCTTTGCTTTATTTATTTATATGATACCTCAGTTTGTCCGATTGTTTGAGGATGATATAATGTTCCAACCTCTATGGCGGACTCTATATTTAGCTAGAAGGTTATTGAACAACCGACTGCAAAAGTGTGTCCATTCATTACTAATCAAATCAGGTAGAGTCCCAAACCTCAAAAATATGTTCTTATTCACAAACACAGCTACCACCATGGCATCATTTGTTGGCAATGCGATCGCCTCTACCCATTTTGACACGTAGTCAACTGCTAGCAAAATGTATTTATTTCCTCTGGACAATGGCATGGTCCCATAAAATCTATCCTCCACACATAAAAAATCTCGACCTCCAGGATGTTATTCAAAGGTATTTCATGCCTCTTTGTGATTGTTCCTGTTCTCTGACACTGATCACATTTCTTAACAAATGCATGGGCGTCCGTGAATAATGTTGGCCAAAATAAACCAAATTGTAATACCTTTGCAGCTGTTCTATCTCCTCTATGATGGCCCTCATAGGGTGATGCATGGCAATCATACAACACTAGTTCGACCTCCTTTTCAGGTATGCATCTCCTCATCATTTGGTCAGCACACTACTTGTACAAAAATGGCTCATCCCAATAGTAGAAGTTCACATCATGTAGAAACCTCTTTCTTGCTTCAGATTCAATTCCAGGAGGAAGTACCCCGCTCACCAGATAATTTCACATAGTCTGCGTACCATGGGGGAGGGTCTTGGGTGATAACAAAAAGTTTCTCATCAGGAAATACTTCTTAATTTGGCCACCCTCCTCCATGTGGTCGTGATTTTCCAACCCTGATAGATGGTCATCTACTTGGTTCTCCATGCCCTTTCGATCTCATATTTCCACATCAAATTCCTGCAACAATAAAACCCAGCGCATCATCTAGCCTTAGATTCCTTCTTTGTAAATAGATACCTGATTGCTGCATGATCGGTATGGACTATGACTTTTGTTCCCACCAAGCATGCTTGAAATTTCTCAAAGGCCCACACCACAGCTAAAACCTCCTTTTCAGTGGTGGTGTAATTCAGCTGCGCTTCATCAAGAGTCTTACTCGCATAGTAAATGGAATAAAACGTTTTGTCCTTTCTCTGGCCTAGCACTTCCCCAATAACATGATCACCTGCATCACACATAAGCTCAAATGATAAGGACCAATCCGGTGCGGCAATAATGAGGGAAACCACCAGCTTCTTTTTGAGCTCTTCAAATGCTTTCAGGTAGGCGTCGTCAAAATTTAAAGTCACATATTTTTCAAGCAACCTTCCAAAGGAGTAGCAATTTTAGAAAAATCATTAATAAAGCATTGATAGAATCCCACGTGTCCCAAGAAACTCCAAACACCCTTCACAGAAATGGGTGGACGTAATTTTTCAATCGCCTCCACCTTTGCCTTATAAACTTCACTGCCGATCCTAGACACTCTGTTACCCAACACGATGCCTTCTTATACCATAAAATGGCACTTTACCCAATTCAATATCAGATTTGTTTCTTCACAACGGACCAACACTTTGCTCAAATTCTTCAAACAATCATCATAAGAAAATCCAAAGACTGAAAAATCATCCATAAAAACTTCCACAAAATTTTCCACCATGTCGGTGAAAATAGCCATCATGCATCTCTGGAAAATAGTTGGTGCATTACAAAGACCAAAAAACATTTGCTTGAAGGTGAAAGTGCCATAAGGACAAGTAAAAGTGGTCTTCTCCTGATCCTCTAGCATATGACGATCTGGTTGTACCCCGAATAACCATCAAGAAAGCAATAATAATCATGCCCCGCCAATTTGTCCAGCATTTGGTCAATAAATGGAAATGGGAAGTGGTCCTTGCGGGTTTCTTTGTCGAGCTTTCTGTAATCAATGCAAACTCTCCACCCCGTCACAGTGCGAGTAGGAATTAGCTCATTTTTTTCATTCTCAACCACATTCATCCCTCCATTTTTAGGCACACATTGTACCGGGCTTACCTAGTTGCTGTCATAGATGGGAAAGATGATACCTGCATCGAGCCACTTAATTACTTCCTTTTTCACGACTTCCTTCATGATAGGATTCAATCTCCTCTGCTGCTCAACACTAGGGCTGTGTCTATCTTCCAGAAAAATTTTGTGCATGCAAAACGATGGACTGATTCCTTTAATGTCAACAATGGTCCACCTTATAGCCTTTTTATCCTCGCGAAGTACTCTGAGCAATATTTGTGATGACCCAAAAGGATATCCTAAGTAATCCTAGCTAAATCTATGTCCCGAGCCCCCGAAAGCCTCCATTAATCTCACCTCGATATGCGTGCGCAGCCCGGACGTGTATCCGGGAAGTCTTTATATTGAAATTTGATGAAAAATAGAATTTATGACAATTAAATGAATAAAGTTGACTTTGGTCAACATTTTTGGTAAACGGACCCGGACCCGTTATGTGACGGTCCCGGAGGGTCCGTAGGAACATATGGGACTTGGGCGTATGCCCGGAATCGAATTCCGAAGACCCAAGCCCGAGAAATGAATTTTTAAAGAAAATTATTTTCTGAAAATGATAAAGACTTTTGAAAATGAATTTTGATGTGAAACCCGTGTTACCGGGCCCGTATTATGGTTCGGGAGCCCGGAACAGGTTTAATATGGTTATTATGAGTTGTCTGCAAAATTTGGTAAGAACCAGACTTGGTTTGACGTGTTTCAGATCAAAAAATGGAAAATTTGATAGTTTATGAAGTTTGAGAAAATTCTATGGATTTTGGAGTTTAATTAGATGAATTTGGTGATATTTTGATGATTTAAAAGCTTGAACAAGTCCGTAGGATGTTTCAGGAGTCGTGTGTGTTTTTGGTTTTGAGCCCCGAGAGCTCGGGTGAGTTTCGGGTAGCTAACGGGGTGTGAAAACATGAAAAATCTGGTGTTTTTGATGAATTGCGGGTGTCTGGTGTAATACCCTTCGCGAACGCGTTCAAGGGATCATGAACGCGAAGGGTAATTATTGTGGCCTGGGATTTTACTCTACGCGAACGCGTAGAGGGAGACGCGAACGCGGAGCACTGGACAGTGCTTCTACGCGAACGCGTCCCCAGGGGTGCGAACGCGTAGTGTTAGGCTGGGGTCTGGGGGGCTGGGTAGTTTGTTCTTCGCGAACGCGGCCCTATGCTCGCGAACGCGTAGGCCAGTGGAGTCAAACCTACGCGAACGCGGCCAAGGACTCGCGAACGCGTAGGTCAGGTTAGTCAACCCTTCGCGAACGCGGCCAGGGGCCCGCGAACGCGAAGGGTATTTTTGCCCAGTTATTAAAATACCCCAAAAACAGAATACCATACGGGATTTTCATAATTTTCACTTCCTTCTTCTTCTCTAAGCCCCATTGAAGACCTCCAAGCCATTTTCTCCTCCATAACCATTTGGGTAAGTGTTTCTAACACCAATTTCTTCCATTTTCCTTCCCTAATCACTAGAACCTAGGCCTAAAATCATGAAAACAAGGTAGAAATTAGGGTTTTTTGGATAGAGTTAGGTTTATGGAATTTTTGGGAATTCAACCTCGTTTTGGGGTCGGATTCTAAAGCAAATTGTATATTCGGGATCGTGGGGTTATGGGTGATCGGGTTTTGGTCTGAGCCTCGTGTTCAGACCAAGCAGGCCCGGGGTCGAATTTTAGTACTTTTGGAATAATAGTAGAAAATGTATAATTAGGCTTCGGAATTGGTTTATTGAGTATTTATTGATGTTAATAAATCTATTATGTCTAGATATTATCGATTCGGAGTTGGATTCAAGAAGGAAGGCGGTATTAGAGGCTTGACTTGCACTTTGGAGCCGAGGTAAGTGTTTGGCCTAACCTTAGCTTGAGGGATTAGGTATAGAGTCTTATTTGCTATGTGTAATTCATGTCCAACGTATAGGCGGGGTGACGAGTGCCTATATGTTGCGGTCAATCATGCCCGTGAGTCAATTGTGACAAATAATACCGTGTTCTTAATATTCTCTGTACTATGAGTAATTGGTGATTTAGAACTGATACCTTGATATTGTTTCATGACATGTGGAGTTATTGTGTTATTTGTTTCAGTTGAGGCTTTTACTGTTGAATTTGTATTTCTGATGCGAGGTTGGTTATAGCTGAGTCGCTTGCCGGGACGATAGAATTTTATTGAGTATTTCCATACACTTGAGACTTCATTATTGTTGATTTTCACATTATGTTGTTACTTTTATATTATTTATCGCACGAGGAGACATGCCGTGCTTATTATTTATTATTTATCACACGAGGGGACATGCCGTTTCGATCATTTAGTATTTATTGCACGAGGGGACATGCCGTGCTGATTGTTTGTTATTTATCACAGGAGGGGACTTGCCGTGCTGATTGTTTGTTATTTATCACACGAGGGGACATGCCGTGTTGATCGTTTAATTTTTATTGCACGAGAGGACATGCCGTGCTGATTGTTTGTTATTTATCACACGAGGGGACATGCCATGTTGATCGTTGATTATTTGTTGCACGAGGGGACATTCCGTGCCGAGTGTTACTATTTATGCACGAGTGGACATTCCGTGCCGAGTGATTGTGAGATTATGCACGAGGGGACATGCCGTGCCTTTTACTGTTCATTATCTTTCCTGAGACGTTAAATTCCGGCTTTTACTTTTTACACTTCAGTTATTACCCTGTTCTACTGCGATAGCATTTTGTTGCCCCTTTTACCCCCAGCATGTTCTCCCCGTATCTGTCTTACTTGCTTATTTTCGTCGATATTTTCCTGTTATTATATAGAATTGCACATGTACATATATTGTTGTCGGTCCTAGCCTCGTCACTACTTGTCCGAGGTTAGGATCGGCACTTAATCAGTACATGGGGTCGGTTGTACTGATGCTACACATGCACTTCTTTATGTTGTGCAGACTACGCAGCCGGACCCGGGGGTCACTGACGGTCGAAGCATTTCATCAGTACATACAGGAGACATCGAGGTAGACTCGCAGATGTTCGCGGGCCTTGGCGTCACCTTCTACCCTTCACTTTCAGCTCTGTCTTATCTTACAATTCAAAGACAGTCTTATGTACTTATTTTCAGACCTTTGTTTTAGTAATCTCTTAGACAGTTCGTGAGTATGTGAAACCAGTTCCGGGATTTGTATATGGGTTTTATTTCGAAGTTGCTATATTATTTTTGGTAATTTGTTAACCTTCATATTGTTGACCATCGATGCCTTAGTTATCTTGTTCGTTTTAATTGTTAATGAGTTTTATTTAGTTCAAACGTTGGCTTGTCTAGCGGGTTCAATGTTAGACGCCGTCATGTCCCGAAGGTGGGATTTCGGGTCGTGACAAGTTGGTATGAGAGCCCTAGGTTACTTAGGTCTCACAACTCACGGACAAACTTGGTCGAGTCTGAGGGATCGGTACGGAGACGTCTGTACTTATCCCCAGAGGCTGCAAAGTTAGGAATAACTTCACATCTTCCATTCTCTGTCGTGCCAGTTGAATTATGAATACTAATTGAGTCTCTATTTTACTCTCTCGTAGATGGCGAGAACGCGTGCTTCCTCATCAACCGACCAGCAGCCTGATCCTCCTATTGCAGCTCCTACGAGGGGCCGAGGCCGAGGCCGTGTTAGAGGCCGAGGCAGAGATAGAGCAGCAGCTCCAGTAGAGGACCCACAGGTAGACTTTGCCGGTGAGGTTCCTACTCAGACAGTCCCAGTTGGACCAGCTCAGGTCCCAGAGGGGTTCATTGCCACCCTAGTGCTTCAGGACGCTCTAGTCCGCTTAGTGGGACTCATGGAGAGTGTATCTCAGGCCGGTATTCTTCCTACTGCACCAGCTGGATCTCAGGCTAGGGGAGGGACCCGAACTCTTTCTATTCATACGCTATAGCAGTTTTCCACTCAGTTCCAGATTCCGGCACCTCAGACAGCCGGAGTAGTTCAGCCGTGTATTGTGGCACCAACAGTTGAGGGAGCAGCCATGTCAGCAGACGCTCTGTGGAGGTTAGATCGGTTCACCAAGTTATTCACTACTACATTTACTGGTGCACCATCCGAGGATCCCCAGGATTATTTAGACAGCTGTTATGAGGCTCTTCGGAACATGGGCATTGTGGAGTCCAATGGAGTTGATTTTGCTACATTTCGTCTTTCTGGCACCGCCAAGATTTGGTGGAGAGATTACTGCTTGACTAGACCAACTGGGTCTGCACCTCTGACTTGGGCTCAATTCTCTGAGTTGTTCTTGGGGAAGTTCCTTCCAGTTACTCAGAGAGAGGATCTTCGGAGGCAGTTTGAGCGTCTACAGCAAGGCTCCATGTCCATTACTCAGTACTAGACCAGGTTCATTTCTCTGTCCAGGCATGCCATTATGATACTCCCCACTGATTGGTAGAGGGTTCGGAGATTTATTAAGGGTCTAACTTAGCCCATCAAACTTCAGATGGCCAGAGATAGGGGTATTGATATCTCCTTTCAGGATGCAGCCGATGTGGCTAGGCGCATTGATATGGTATTATCCCAGGGTGGTGGACAGGGGTCTAACAAGAGACCTCGTCATTTCGGCCGATTCAGTGGTGCCTCATCTGGAAGCAGAGATTCCTTTGGTATAGGTCATCCCCCTACGCCTTATCATTCTGAACTCCAGGTATCCCGCAGTGCACTTTCAGCTCCCATCAGTGCACCGCCGATTCTGACCTATCAGGGGGGTCATTCTGGTCGTCAGGGACAGTTCCAGGGTCAGTATTCTCAGCAGCCGAAGTCTTGCTTCACTTGCGGTGGTATGGGGCATATTTCCAGGTTTTTCCCCCGAGGTTTTGGTGGTTCTCAGTATCAGGGTTCCCGTGCCATGGTTCCCGCATCAGGTGCACCCTCGCCCCCTCAACCAGCTAGGGGTGGTGGTTGTGGTGCTAGAGGTGGAGGTCAGACTCATAGAGGTTGGGGGCAGGCCATGAGGGGTAGAGGCCAGCCTGTAGCAGGTTGACCCAGAGATGTACAGGTTGGAGGGGCTCAGCCCCGGTGTTATGCTTTTCCTGCTCGTCCTGATGCTGAGTCTTCTGATGTAGTTATTACAGGCACGGTTTCAGTTTGCAGCCGAGAGGCTTCAGTGTTATTTGATCCGGGTTCTACATTCTCCTATGTGTCTTCATATTTTTCCCCTTATATGAGTATGCCCCGTGATTCCTTGAGTACTGTTGTACATGTGTCTACACCGGTGGGTGAGTCTATAGTGGTAGATCGATTCTACCGTGCTTGCGTAGTGCTTATTGGTGGTCTGGAGGTTCAGGTTGATCTCTTACTTCTTGATATGGTTGACTTTGATGTTATATTGGGGATGGATTGGCTATCTCCCTATCATGCTATTCTGTACTGCCATGCCAAGACAGTGACCTTGGCCTTGCCAGGTGTGCCTCGTTTGGAGTGGAGGGAAACTTCTAGTCATTCTTGTGGTAGAGTTATTTCATATATGAAGGCTCGGCGCATGGTCGAGAAGGGTTATTTGGCCTATGTTCGTGATTCTAGTGCTGAGGTTCCTTCTATGGAGTCTGTACCCGTGGTTCGTGAATTTTAAGAGGTATTCCCTGCTGACCTGCCGGGTATGCCACCCGATAAGGATATTGATTTTTGTATTGAGGTAGCTCCTGGCACTCAGCCCATTTCTGCTCCGCCGTATTGTATGGCTCCACCAGAGTTGAAGGAATTGAAGGAGTAGTTGCAGGATTTGTTGGATAAAGGCTTCATTAGGCCTAGTGTTTCTCCTTGGGGTGCCCCAGTGTTGTTTGTTAAGAAGAAAGATGGCTCAATGAAGATGTGTATCGACTACCGGCAGTTGAATAAGGTTACTATCAAGAACAAGTATCCTTTGCCGAGGATCGATGATTTATTTGATCAGCTTCAGGGTGCTACGGTGTTCTCTAAGATAGACTTGAGATCTGGTTATCATCAGCTGATGATCAGGGCGTCTGATGTGCCTAAGACAATTTTTCGCACTCGTTATGGGCATTATGAGTTTTTGGTCATGTCGTTTGGGTTGATAAATGCCCCTGCTGCTTTTATGGAATTGATGAACCGGGTGTTCATGCCTTATTTGGACTCGTTCGTTATTGTTTTCATTGAAGATATATTGATATACTCTCGCAGTCGAGAGGAGCATGAGCAACACCTTAGAGTTGTCCTCTAGACTCTGAGGGATAGTCAGTTGTATGCCAAATTTTCTAAGTGTGAGTTCTGGTTGAGTTCGGTGGCATTTCTAGGCCATGTTGTGTCGGCAGAGGATATTCAGGTGGATCCCAAGAAGATTTCAGCAGTCAGAGATTGGCCAAGGCCTACCTCAGCTACAAAGATTCGGAGTTTCTTAGGCCTAGCAGGCTATTATCGCCGGTTCGTGGAGGGGTTTTCATCTATAGCAACCCCTATGACCAAGTTGACGTAGAAGAGTGTTCAGTTCAGATGGTCGGAGGAGTGTGAATCGAGCTTTCAGAAGCTCAAGACAACATTGACCACAACACCAGTGTTGGTACTGCCCACAGGTTCAGGTTCTTATACCGTGTATTGTGATGCTTCGCGGGTTGGGCTCGGTGCAGTGTTGATGCAGGATGGGAAGGTTATAGCCTATGCTTCACGTCAGTTGAAGATTTATGAGAAGAACTATCTAGTCCATGATTTGGAACTTGCAGCTATTGATCATGCCTTGAAGATTTGGAGGCACTATTTGTATGGGGTACCGTGTGAGGTATTCACTGATCACAAGAGTTTGCAATACTTGTTTAAGCAAAAGGAGTTGAACATGAGGCAGATGAGGTGGTTAGAGTTGCTGAAGGATTATGATATTACTATACTCTATCATCCGGGAAAGGCCAATGTGGTGGCCGATGCCTTGAGCCGGAAGTCAGTCAGCATGGGTAGTTTGGCTTATCTATCAGTTGGAGAGCGACCTTTGCCTTTGGATGTTCAGGCGTTAGCTAATCGATTTGTTAGGTTGGAGGTTTTAGAGGCTGGCAGCGTTTTGGCCCATACCGTCGCTCGTTCTTCATTGTATGATCGTATTCGCGCCAGACAGTGTGATGATCGTCATTTGTGTGTTCTTAGAGATGCGGTTCGGCACGGACGTGCCAAGCAGGTCACAGATGATGCTGAGGGAGTTTTTAGATTGCAGGGTCGTATATGTGTTCCTGATGTTGATGGCATTCGTGAGTTAATATTGCAGGAGGCCCATACTTCCCGGTATTCCATTCTTCCGGGCGTTGCGAAGATGTACCAGGACTTGCGGCAGCATTACTGGTGGCGTAGAATGAAGAAGGATATTGTGTCTTATGTAGCTCGGTGCTTGAATTTTCAGCAGGTTAAGTATGAGCACCAGAGACCCGGTGGTTTGATGCAGCAGATTCAACTTCCCGAGTGGAAGTGGGAGCGTATCATGATGGATTTTTTAGTTGGACCCCCACGAACTCCGAGGATGGTTGATGCAGTATGGGTTGTTGTAGATAGGCTGACCAAGTCAGCACATTTCATTCCTGTGGCGGTTTCATCTTCGGCAGAGAAGTTAGCTCAGATCTATATGAGAGAGATTGTCAGATTGCACGGTGTGCCCTTATCTATCATATCAGACCGAGGTACTCAGTTTACCTCCCATTTCTGGAGAGTATTTCAGTGAGAATTGGGCACACAGATTGAGTTGAGCACAATATTTCATCCTCAGACGGACGGACAGTCCAAGCGTACTATTCAGNAGGCGATGTCGGTCTCCAGTCGTATGGTTTGAGCCCGGAGAGGCTAGGCTATTGGGTTCTGAGTTAGTCCAGGATGCCTTGGATAAGGTGAAGATTATTCAGGATAGGCTTCGTACAGCTCAGTCCAGGCAAAAGAGTTATGCAGATCGTATAGTTCGATATTTGGCTTTCATGGTAGGAGACAAGGTATTTCTTCGAGTGTCGCCTATGAAGGGCGTGATGAGATTCGGAAAGAAGGGCAAGCTGAGCCCTAGGTATATTGGTCCATTTGATATTTTGGATAAGGTAGGAGAGGTGGCCTACAGACTTGCCTTGCCACCGCATTTATCAGCAGTGCATCCAATGTTTCACGTATCCATGCTCCGGAGGTACATTGCAAATCCATCTCATGTTCTTGACTTCAGCGGTGTCCAGTTGGACAAGGATCTGACTTATGAGGAGGACTCGATAGCTATATTAGATAGGCAGGTTCCTCAGTTGAGGTCGAAGAGTTATCCTTCGGTCTGTGTTCATTGGAGAGGTCAGCCTGCCGAGGCAGCTATTTGGGAGTCCGAGTCCGATATGAGGAGCCGTTATCCCCATTTTTTCTCAGACTCAGGTACTTTTCTATGTCCGTTCGAGGACGAACGTTAGTTTTAGATGTGGAGATTGTGATGACCCAAAAGGTCATCCTAAGTAATCCTAGCTAAATCTATGTTCCGAGGCCCTGAAAGCCTCTGTTAATCTCACCTTGATATGCGTGCACATCCCGGACGTGTAGCCGGGAAGTCTTTATATTGAAATTTGATGAAAAATAGAATTTATGATAATTAAATGAATAAAGTTAACTTTGGTCAACATTTTTGGTAAACGGACCCGGACCCATGATGTGACGGTTCCGGAGGGTCCGTAGGAAAATATGGGACTTAGGCGTATGCCCAGAATCGAATTCCGAGGTCCCAAGCCCGAGAAATGAATTGTTAAAGAAAATTATTTTCTGAAAATGTTAAAGACTTTTCAAAATGAATTTTGATGTGAAACCCGTGTTACCGGGACCGTATTATTGTTTTGGAGCCCGGAACAGGTTTAATATGGTTATTATGAGTTGTCTGCAAAATTTGGTAAGAAACGGACTTGGTTTGAAGTGTTTCGGATAAAAAAATGGAAAATTTGATAGTTTATGAAGTTTGAGAAAATTCTATGGATTTTGGAGTTTAATTCGATGAATTTGGTGATATTTTGATGATTTGAAAGCTTGAACAAGTCCGTAGGATGTTTTGGGAGTCGTGTGTGTTTTTGGTTTTGAGCCCCGAGGGCTCGGGTGAGTTTCGGGTAGCTAACGGGGTGTGAAAACATGAAATATCTGGTGTTTTTGATGAATTTCTGGTGTTTGGTGTAATACCCTTCGCGAACGCGTCCAAGGGCTCGCGAACGCGAAGGGTAATTATTGTAGCCTGGGATTTTACTCTACGCGAACGCGTAGAGGG
>ML273901.1:0-13057 GCA_005239495.1 Nicotiana undulata | reverse complement strand
GTACTGTTGTGAATTAGATGTTATTTTTCTTGTATTCCCAGTATGAACACATATCTTATTTTATCGTTTAAGTTCCAATATTATTGCTGCCCCGTTAATACTTTTCCCCTATTTGCTCCCATATCTCTTCTATTTGACCATACCTGTTTTTCCCTTATCTGTTATTTCTTATTCATATATCTGCTTAGACTAGGACAAGTGATCGTATTATGCTAAGTCTATCCCCGTCACTACTTCGGCTGGGGTTAGGCTTGGCACTTACTCAGTACATGGGGTCGGTTGTACTGATACTACACTGCACTTCCTTGTGTTGTGCAGACCCTGCTACCGGACCCCGTGGAGCGTTCTGAGGGAGATACCTTCAGTCCACGTCAGAGCTTCGAGGTATACACTGGCGTTCGTGGATCCCGAGGCTTCTTTCCTTTACCGCTTCATTGTCTTTCTCCTTATTTTCAAGACAGTGTTGTATTTTCATTCCAGACTTGTATTTAGTATTCCAGTAGCTAGTCCGTGAGATTGTGACACCCCGGTTTTGGGAAGTTTACGTTATCTTATGATTGTTATGTTCCTCCTTTCCGCATTCAAGTTTTATTATTTTTATTATCGATGTTGGAAAGATTATTGTTGGGAAAGGTACGTTATTGATGTACGGTGAAACGGTTTCCCACTGTTATCCCAGTATATGATGGAAATTGGTTGAGGTTGATGAGTTAGCATTTCATTTCGTACTAAATGATTTTTAATTGCTATTGCAAGTTACACGTTGGCTGTCCTAGCGGGTTCAACGTTAGGCGCAGTCACGGCCTAAAGGGTGGGAATTTGGGTCGTGATAGAGAAAGCCCAACATATCCCACCTTAGGGCTTTTGGATGCAAGTGCTTTGTGCACAACAATGGCAAAGATTCCCTAGGTAAATTTGATCCCAGAAGTGATGAGGGAGTATTCTTGGGATATTTATCATATAGCAAAGCTTATAAAGTATATAATAAAAGAACTATGTGTGTAGAAGAGAGTGTGCAGGTTGTTTTTAATAAAACTAACACTCTTTCTGAGAGACAGGAACCAGAAGATGAGGAGCTTGGACTGGTCAGAAGCAGTGAACAAACTGGAGCAAATATGGAAGATCGAACAAGTGATGGAACAGGTCCAACTACCCCAAGCAACATGACAGGGGGAACTCAACAGCAAACTACTCTGGATCTTGTCCATGATCCTATTCCAAAACAACAAGACACCGTGGGATCATCGAGTCATAAACAATCGATGCTCATACCACACAGATATCAAAGTTCCCACCCCCTTGAGAACATCATAACTTATTTGACATCTGGAATCAAAACCAGATCCTCCTTGAAAAATCTGTGTGCGTTTGATGCCTTTCTATCTTTGATCGAACCAAAGAACATTGTTCAAGCCTTACAGGATGCTGACTGGGTAAATTCCATGCAATAAGAGCTAAATCAATTTGAAAGAAGTCAAGTATGGCACTTGTTACCCAGACCACTAGACAGATCAGTGATTGGCAAAAAGGGGTCTTCAGGAACAAACTCGATGAAGATGGAACGGTTACAAGAAACAAGGCTAGACTGGTTGTCGAAGGATATAGTTAAGAAGAGGGAATTGACTATGATGAGACCTTTTCTCCCGTGGCAAGACTGGAGGCAATCAGACTTTTTATAGCATTTGCTGCTCATATGGAATTCACTCTCCACCATATGGATATAAAGAGTGCTTTCCTCGATGGCTACCTAAAGGAAGAAGTATTTGTCAAACAACCTCCAGGATTTGAAAGCAAGGAGACACATGACCATGTGTATAAACTTGACAAGGCCTTGTATGGACTTAAACAAGCACCAAGAGCATGGTATGAGCGGCTATCTGAATTCCTGCTAGCACATGACTACAAACGAGGTAAAATTGATAGCACCTTGTTCTTAAAGGAAAAAGGTAAGGATCTCCTGGTTGTGCAAATATATGTGGATGATATCATATTTGGAGCAACCTCTGAGAAATTGAGTAAGGAATTTGCCAAGCTTATGGGGAGTGAGTTTGAGATGAGTATGATGGGTGAGCTAAACTTCTTTTTAGGCTTGCAAATTAAGCAAAACTCAAATGGAACAATGATCATTAACAAAAATATGTGAAAGAATTGCTCAAAAGATTTAAAATGGAAACTAAAAAGAAATAGACACCCCCATAGCCAGAGCTACAAAATTAGATGTGGATGAACCTGGTTCATCCATTGATCAAAAGTTGTACAGAGGGATGGCTGGGTCTTTATTATATCTCACTACCAGCAGACCTGACATTGTGTTCAGTGTAGGGCTATGTGCTAGATTTCAGGCAAATCCAAAGGAGTCCCATCTAACTGCGGTGAAGAAAATTTTGAGATATTTGAAAGGCACCACTGATTTATGCCTTTGGTATCCTAAAGGTAGTAATTTCGACCTTGTAGGATATACTGATGCAGATTATGCAGGTTTCCTGGTTGACAGGAAAAGTACTTCGGGCATGGCTCGCTTTTTGGGCTCTTGTCTAGTGTCTTGGGCCACCAAGAAACAAAACTCAGTAGCCTTGTCTACTACTGAGGCTGAATATGTGGTTGCAGCCTCATGTTGTGCTCCGTTGCTATGGATCAAGAAACAACTCATGAATTTTTGTATAGAGGTTGGATGTATTCCTATTTTCTGTGACAACACTAGTGCAATTAGTATGACGAAGAACTCGGTTCATCATAAGAGAACCAAGCACATAGATGCCAGACACCATTTCCTAAGAGATAATTATGAAAAAGGAATGATCTCAATCGAATTATGTGCTACTGACAAACAAATTGCAGATATCTTTACTAAAGCACTAAGTAGGGAGCATTTTGAGAGAAACACATTAGAATTAGGGATGATTAAGATAACCTAATTGAAAAACAAAAATGAAAAAACAAATTGGCTAGAAACACTAAAATAGGTAACTAACCAGATTAATCATTGCTTAGTATCATGTCTTTAATGCCATACTCTCTTGCCATTTGTTAATATGATTCTTTGATTACTAATGATATTTTTCTATCTTTGTAAATTGAGGCCAACTAAAGACTCTAACACGATGAACCTAGTTCATCTGACTGACAAGGTACATGCTCATCACTATACACTTATTGAAATAATTATAGTCACACATGAGCAGGACTCTATCTATATTTGGTTCATTTCAAGTTCTCAGTACTTATCCCAAAATGAACTCGTTCCAAAAAGTCCAATCAAATCTTAATTAGCCTAGATTTAGGGAGTCATAACCGTCTAATCTACTGACACTCCTGCAGTGACTAGACTCCCACTTGACCAAGAATTAAGCTCGTTGTGCATTTAATAACCACACCTTTAAAAGTCCATCATTACCTCTCTTCTTCAAAAGTATAACCGTCGAACCAAGTTCATCATTCCTCTCAACAAAAGTGATCAATACTCTTCTCTCTCCAAATCTTCATAACAATGTCTTCCACACCACTCCCTGCTACATCTTCATCAACCACCCATGAGTGCAGTGTCGGTCTTGAAGACACTGGCTCTAATTCTCCATCGATACACAGTTCTCCCTCACAATCTCCAACCAGGTCGTCAACCCCTCAAAATGCCCCAGTTACAGAACCCATTCCTGAACCCACTCCTTCACCCCAAATAGTTCCAGCCGTTACACCTAGCCCTACTCCAGCCCCCAGAAAATGTAGAGTGAAAATATTAGCTAGAAAAACAGTTGCATCTGGTCCTCTTGCCAGAAAATTGAATGAAAACCTTCAATCCAGTCAGGACCATGATTCTGAAAATTCAAACGAGTCCTTTAAATCTGCAAATGAGGAAGAAGCAACAGGTTCATCTGATACTGAGAAGGCAAATTCTGAAGTTAGGTATGAACTTGAAATGGCTGAAAATAGGTTTATTTTGATTGGGTCTGTAGTGGATTTGGAAGTACCTGATAGGAGAAGGAAAATTAGGAAAAGGACAAAAATTGAGAGAGGGGGAGAAGGGAGTTATGAAAGGGGAACCAGAAAGGAAGGTGCCACTCTGACAATCTGTGGCCCCGCTCTTGTGGTCGTTGAGGAGGGAGTCAAGGACTTAGGGGGAAGCAACTCTGGAGAAGCAGAAGCAGGACTAGAGAGTCTACAACATGCAGTGGATGAACCTGGTTCATCTATTGAAGAAACTCTGGCTGACTTGATGAAAACATTGGGGGAAACTTATAAACCTAAGAAGAAGAGAACCCCAAAATCCAAGAAAGTTGATACTCCAGTACAAACCAAGAAGAGAAAGGCCTCTTCAATTGCTGATGCTCCTGCCCCTAAGAGTCGTGCTACTAGAAGTACTGTCAGACAAAGTGAAGAAGAGATGGAAAGAGCTCTGAGGGAGCTCAAAAAGAAGAAAGCTGCCAAAGGAAAGGCAAAGGTTGGCGAGCCTGTTGAGGCAGTTCATATTGAGGATGATGAGATGGACTTGGTCCATCAAGAAGAACGACCGGTGGAGGTTGAAGCTAAGACATCCAAACCCAAGAAGGCCAAGACTTCTTCAAAGAAGTCAACTTATGTGTCTGCCAAGCCTTCAACCATTGCCAAGCAAACCAGGTCTAAACCAAAGAAGGTTAAAATCAATGTTGATACTAAGTGGAGTTGAGAAGAAGCAGATGAATCTGGTGGGGATATTGATAAGCTAACAAACTTTGGGAAACGTGCTATTTTAAAGGGAAAGCTGTTCAGGGATCTTGAGGAATCTGGGATGATCTTTCTTGTGGACACCTTGGATGTGCAAGGTTGGAAGGACCTGGTACTTCATCTTGACGGTAAGCTGGCAAGAAATAAGCTTGTGGAATTCATGGCAAATACAGAAGTCAAAGATGGAAGGGTTTCCACTAGGGTACATGGGGTTGAAATCTCTTTTGATGCCAAAGAATTGGCCGAGATACTTGGTATTCCCTCTAAGGGATATGATGACTACACCAGGCAGAGGTGGCCAAGCTTGGATGGACTTCCTTCAGCTCTTCAAATCACAAGGTTCTTCAGTGAGAATGAGAAGGACATGGAACCTAGGCTAGTGTTCAAAAGTGAGATGAAACCACAACACAAACTGTTCTTTGAGTTTGTCATCAAGTGTTTATTGCCCGGGCAAGAGCGAAGGCATATTGCAAGTTACATGGTCTCATGGAATGTTTGTACCGGGGTCGGTAGATTAATTGGCCATCCTTCATCATCCAACTACTGGAAAGGGTTGTAAATGGCTCTAAGGCACATGCTATACCGTATGGGTTCATCCTGACTGTTGTGCTTGCTCACTTCAAGGTGCTAGTGAAGAAGGCTGAAATGGCTACTGCTAAGTATTACTTTGGGAAGAACACGCTACTGACATGTGACTACATTGTGAATATTCCTGAGGATGAACCTGGTTCATCTAGGAAAATGCATGTGAATAGCAAGGTCAGGACTCTTGTGCATGAAGGTGAGGTAAAGGATGCTGAGATCCTTCATTTAAAGACTCGCCTTACAGAGTTGAAGTTGAGCGGGATGCTCTCAAAGATAAATTAGCTAAGGAAAAGGAGAAGAATGAGGGTGTACTTCAACAGATGCTCTCCCTTCTTCAAGAAAAGAACCCAACCTCTACCCCTTCCCAGCCTTAGGTGTCCAGTGCCTCCAAAAAAAAACCCTCTATGACCCAGTTTGGGATTGTCTGATTCTGTTCTATTTTTGTTGTTTTTTGCTCATGGTTGTGGCTGCCTTTATTTATTTTTGTGTATGGTGCCTGAACAATTATCCAATCAATGGATCTTGCTATTATGTTATTGATTTTTTCTCAGTTTCTTAAATAACTTACATTTTTTGGTTTCTTTTGATGATTAATTCATTCTTTGCACCTGCAGTTGCCTCAATGGCCATGAGTAATTATTTATATTCTGGTAAGTTTATCATTTTATAACTTTTCGATGATGCCAAAAGGGGGAAGATATGTGCTTTTCAAAGTATTGTGATGTTTATAACCTAATGAACCTGGTTTCTCCATGACAAATGCTTAATGCTATAAAAAGTGTCTATATTGGATTGAAGTATTTACAGGGTTAAGCACAGAGTTTGTCATCATCAAAAAGGAGGAATTTGTTGAATCAAGTCATTACATGGTTTTGAAGAATGACAAATGACAACACAGTTGAACCAGGTCCATCAGGACAAACATAGTCAAGCAGACTAGATGGCACGAGAAGAGTCCATGCGCAAGAGATAAACATCATCTCAAAATTAAGGGGTTATCTCCTAAGCGAAAAGGTTGAAAATTGATAAGGAGATGGACTTCGCATTCAGGTAGGACAGAATCAAGATAAAGGAAGATCAAAGAAGTTGAGATAGACTCAAACTCTTCCACCAATGAAGAGTTGCATAAGAACTGAACAACAACTTCTCAACTACTGATTTTATAAATTGTTGAAGCATTCCTGCTGAAGAAATTGCGCACAAACACAGAAGTGAAACAAGAATTGAAAGCAAAATTACCAAAGTAATTTTGCAAGCAGTTCATGTGAAGAATCCTTGTGCGACTTAAAAGCTACTTGAACCATCTCAAAGAACCAGTTCCATCTGTTGTCTTTCGAGTCTAGTTGTTTATAGTAGGTGATTTCATATTGTATCTTTCAGCTTTATCTATAAGCGATTGTAATAGGTACACAGTGTTCAAGTTAAAGTTAACTTGAAGTTTGTCGCAATTAGCTAGAGGCTAGTTTGCCACAAAGGGATTAGAGTTAGTCCTTAGGTTTACAAAAGATTTTATTTTGTAAATGTTGTTTGGCTCATTGACATAGTGAAGAGTTTGGGGAAATCCTACTGGGAAGTAGGTCGTGGTTTTTTCACCTTTTGATCCAGGTGTTTTCCGCGTAAAATTATTGTGTTCTTTTATTTCTGCAATTACTTTTCCGCAAACTGTAGAAGTTGGAACACCTAGAAGAACCTGGTTCTTCTATAGAGACTGCACTCGAAAATTGNCCCCCCCCCTCTTGTGTGGTATTGACGTATAAAACATCATCAAACCTCATGATTCCCTAAATCGACGAGACTTTCAAGAGAACCTTCTCGCCCACCATAAATGAAAATTCATGCGCCTTCTGATCCGCTTAACCCTTCTGTCGGGACTATGCTGTGCGAAGTCGCTCCTGAATCAACTTTACCTTTTCCAAGGCATCCTTCACCAAATCAGTACCATACAACCTAGCCTCGCCAGGCTCAAACCACCCAATGGAAGAATGACATCGCCGACCATATAAAGCCTCGAATGGAGCCATCTCGATGCTGGACTGGTAACTGTTGTTGTAAGAAAACTTGGCCAAAGGCAAGAACTGATCCCACAGTCCTCCAAAGTCAATCATACATGCTCTGAGCATGTCCTCCAATATCTGAATTGTCCGCTCCGACTGCCCGTTGGTCTGTGGATGAAATGCTCTACTGAGCTCTACACAGGTCCCCAATTCACTTTGTACTGCTCTTCAGAAATGAGAAGTAAATTGAGGACCTCTCTTTGAAATGATGGAAACAGTCACACCATGCAGCTGAACTATCTCCCGGATACAAATCTGGGCCAATCTCTCTGAAGTATACGTAGTCATCACAGGAATAAAGTGTTCTGACTTGGTCAATATGTCTACAATGACCCAAACTACATCAAACTTTCTCAAAGTCCGCGGCAACCTAACTACAAAATCCATAGTAATGCGCTCCCACTTCCACTCAGGTATAGTGATATGCTGGAGTAGGCCTCCTGGCCTCTTGTGCTCATACTTAACCTGCTAGAAGTTTAGGCATCTAGATACATACTCCACTATGTCTTTCTTCATCCGCGGCTACATTCGCCTTCCCCGGATGATAAAGAATGGTGATGTCATAATCCTTCGGTAACTCAAACCATCTACGCTGCCTCAAATTGAGATCCATTTGCTTGAACAAATGCTGCAGACTGCGATGATCAGTGTAAAACTCACAAGACACCCCATATAGATAATGCCTCAAGATCTTATAAGCATGACCAATCGCGGCCAACTCCAAGTCGTGCACATGATAATTCTTCATGGGGCTTCAGCTGACGTGAAGCATATGCGATAACTCGCCCCTCCTGCATCAATACACAACCCAAACTAACGCGTGAAGCGTCACAATGTACAGTATACATCCCCGAACCTAAAAGCAACACAAGGACTGGTGTTGTGGTCAAAGTTGTCTTGAGCTTCTGGAAGCTCGCCTCACTGTCATCGGACTAACGAAATTGAGCACCCTTCTGGGTCAATCTAGTCAATGGTGTTGCAATGGATGAGAAGCCCTCTACGAACCAGCGATAATAACCTGCTAACCCCAAGAAACTCTTGATCTCGGTCGCCAAAGTAGGATGAGGCCAACACTAAACCGCCTCAATATTTTGGGATCTACCCTAATATCCTCGCCTGATTCCACATGCCCCAAGAATGCCACGACATCCAACCAAAACTCACACTTGGAGAACTTAGCATAAAGCTTATGTTCCCTCAAGGTTTGAAGCACCACTCTCAAATATTGCTTGTGCTCCTCCATGCAACGTGAGTAAATCAAGATGTCATCAACGAAGACAGTAACAAAGGAATCAATTTAAGGCCTAAACACCATGTTCATCAAATACATAAACGTCGTTGGGGAATTAGTCAAGTCGAAGGACATCATTAGAAACTAATAATGGCCATATCTAGTATAGAAGGCAGTCTTCGGAACATCTGAGTCCCGAATCTTCAACTGATGGTATTCCAATCTCAAGTCAATCTTAGAAAACACCCTAGCACCATGCAACTGGTCAAACAAATCATCAATACGCGTCAACGAGTACTTGTTCTTAATGGTGATTTTGTTCAACTGGAGGTAATAAATGCATATCCGCATAGTCCCATCTTTCTTCTTCACAAATAATACTGGTGCACCCCAAGGTGATACACTGGGCTAACCAAACCCCTTTGCCAGCAACTCTTCAAGCTGTTCATTCAACTTCTTCAGATCTTTCGGAGCTATACGGTATAGTGGGATAGATATAGGTTGAGTGCCTGGAGCCAAGTCAATACAGAAATCAATATCACGATCTGGTGGCATGCCTGGAAGGCCAGAAGGAAACACATCGGTGAACTCCCACACTACTGGCACTGAATCAATCGTCGTAGACTCTACGGTAGTG
The DNA here is from genome assembly GCA_005239495.1 of Nicotiana undulata. Taxonomy (NCBI): domain Eukaryota; kingdom Viridiplantae; phylum Streptophyta; class Magnoliopsida; order Solanales; family Solanaceae; genus Nicotiana; species Nicotiana undulata. The sequence goes on along the minus strand of ML273901.1, from coordinate 3,852 downwards.
TCACGAACATAGGCTAGATAGGCCAAGCACCCCTTCTCGACCATGTGTCGAGCCTTCATAAAAGATATAACTCGACTAGATGTACTGGCAGATGAACCCTTGCACTCCAACCTCAGCAACTCTAGCATCGCTAAGGTAACAGTCTTGGCATGGCAATCAAGGATGGTGTGATATGGAGATAGCCAATCCATGACCATGATGACCTCAAAATCGGTCATATCAAGAAATAGAAGATCCGCCCTAGTCTCATATCCACATAATGTAACCACACAGGACCGATAGATGCGATCCACAATAATAGAATCGCCCACAGGAGTGGACACATAGACAGGATTACCAAGGACTCACTAGGAATATCCAGATAGTGAGCAAACAAGGATGATACATATGAATAGGTAGATCCTAGATCAAATAATATTGAAGCATCCCTACCGCAGACAGAGATAATACCTTTGATCACGGAATATGGTCTGGCCGGAATAGCATAAAACCTGGCTGGAGCGCCACCTGGCTGGCCTCCGCCTGCTTGACCTCTATCTCTAGGATGGCTTGTACCCACCTGTCCTCCGCCTTTGGGCGGCTAGATGACCGGTGTGGCTGCTGGAGTTGTAGTCGTGGGTCTGCTGCACAGCCTTGCCCCGAAGTCTGGGCTAGTGCTTGTTCAAGTGACTAGGATACCCGCACTCATAGAAACCTCCCAAAGTGGTGGACTGCTGCCCCGAAGTCTGACCCTGATGGCCTGAACACTCTGAATATCTAGTGGGAGATATATACTCTCCGGCATGGCACTGAAGTAGGCATTGGAAGAACCCTGATGACCAGAGTACCCACTGGAAGAACTCTGAATAGTCGGAGGCCAATAAGAACTCTCTGGCATAGCACTAAAATAGGGCAGTGTTGGAATACCTCGAGGAGGTGGTGGTGTTGAATATGGGGGTCTGTTGGGCTGACCTCTCCCAAAATGACCTTTGCCCCCAGTTGTGGCGCCTCTAAACTCTCTAGAAAAACGAGACCTTTTGTACCGTTGCATTTGCTCCCTATCCCTCTGATGGTAGCCCTCAATTCTGTGAGCAATCTCCGCTACTAAATGATAAGGAGTTCCCATCACAACCTCCCAAGCCATGCTAGAGTGAAATCCTGCAACAAACCTCTGTACTCGCTCTGCCTCAGTAGGAAGTATCATAAGTGCATGGCGAGACAACTCAGAAAATCTCGCCTCATACTCAATCACTAACATCTGGCCCTGCTCGAGCCGCTCAAACTGACACCGCAACTCTTCCCTCTGATAGGGTGGAATACACCTATCCAAGAATAAGCGTGTGAATTGGTCCAAAGTCATGGGAGGAGAATCTGCTCGTCTACTAAGAAGATAAGACTGCCACTACCTACGTGCGCTGCCCTCCAACTGAAAGGTAGTGAAATCCACCTCGTGAGACTCCAATATCCTCATGTTGTGCAGTTTGTCCCTGCACCTATCAATAAAGTCCTGAGGATCTTCATGTCGCGAACCCCCAAAGACTGGAGGGTGAAGCCTGGTCCATCTAAGCTTCTGCGGATTTCCGGTCGCAGCTAGTCTAGGCTCAAGTACAACTATTGTGACTGGCTGGGCTCCGCCCACGGGGAGAGTGCCTGGGGTATGATATACAATGGCTGCATGCATAGGATCTTGAACGGTAGGGGTTTGTGCTCCCCCTCCCGCCTAAGATGTGGCCGGGTCTGATGGAAGTAAATCGGCCTAAGTAATAAAATCCATGAACAGTAGCATACGACCCATGACCTCCTGGAAGCTCGATGTTGTCATGAAGTCGGTCAGGGTTGGCTCTGCTGCAGGCACCTCACCCTGCTCCTCAACTATAGGATCCTCCACTAGAATTGCAGGCGGTGCAACAAGGGCAACTATGGGACGTCCCTGCCCCCTACCTCGGGCCGGTTCCCTCCCCCGGCCTCTACCTTGGCTTCCAACAACAGGGGGAGCAGCTCTTCCTGGGTCAGGAACGTCTGTTGCGCGCGTTCTCACCATCTGTGAGAGAATAAAAGAAAGAAAATTAATACACCATCAACTGCACGATAAGAGATGAATAAAGAGTAGTCTCCTAACACCCTATAGCCTCTCGAAGATAAGCACGGACATCTCCGCACCGATCCGCAAGGCTCTATCAGGCCTGCCCATAATTTGTGAGGCATACGTGAACCTAGTGCTCTGATACCATGTTGTCACGACCCAATCTCATTATAGGTAGTGATGGCGCCCAACACCGTCGTTAGGCAAGCCAATACTGATAAATCTAGTGATTTTTACTTCTAATAGGTTTGCAAATTGAATAACATTCCTCATTGGTAAAAAGTTTCAGAAATCTACAACTATAAAATAATTAAGCAAAAAGCAACTGAGTGCAAAATCAAAGTCAATAAAATAATCCCAAAATCATAGTCTACTAGTGTGTGTGCCAAGACCTGGTGTCACAAGTATGTGGGCATTCTAGTAAAAATATAAAAAAGGATTCTAGTCTATTGTCTGAACGGAATAGACAAAAATATAAATCCAAAAGAGAGACTCCGGCTGTTGCTGAACAGCTTGGAAAGGCAGCTCAGCGTATAATCTCGAGCTAGAAGTCAGGTATGCGCGCCGGACTGGTAACCAAATGCACCTACAGATCCTGCACATCAAGTGTAGAAGTGTAGCGTGAGTACATAAACAACATGTACCCAGTAAGTATCTAGTATAACCTCAAAGAAGTAGTGACGAGGGGTCGACTTCGACACTTACTAGGGCCATAAACAAAATAATATGCAGTTCTAATTAAACATGTGATATACAATGATGATAGAGCTCAAATAAGAAGTAAGCAAATCCTTCTTTCAAGTGTGAAGTAATTCATTTCTCTCATCCATTCATTTCACCTTTCAAGTCCGTAAAACATTATTAAATATAAAAAAGAATTCTGGTATCACCACGCACGAGTTATTCCGAGGATGTACGTCCCGATCAAAATATACATAATAATATATTGTGCACTGTCGAGGGTCGAACGCCCCGAACCATATAACATATCTATAAATCCTATCGAGGCGAACGGTCCGCTCCCATGAGAGTAGTGGAAGATTTACCCCACTTGCGGAATATATTTGTGAAGCGGTTGAACATAGATGTTCTCAATTTATCATAATATTCCTCAATATCTTTTTGGAAATAGGAAATTCAACTTGTAACCTTAAAATATAGAAATCCTCATCCTCCACTTTAATACTAACAAGTAGTAAATATAATCAAGCAACTATATCAACAAATCATGTTGTAGGCCTAAATCTACCCGGACATAAGCATGAATAGTAGCTACGCACGGACTCACGTCACATCGTGCGTGTGTAGCCCCCACAAATAGAAACAAATTATTATTTAAGTTCACCTAAGGGGTTAATTCCCTCTTACAAGGTTAGAAAAGAGACTTACCTCGTCTCAAAGACCACTTTCCGATTCAAGAACGTGCTCAAACCTCCAAATTTGGTGCCAAATGACTCAAAACTAGTCAAACGTTATATAAATTAATCACTTATACTTCATTGTGGATAGATTGACCAAGTCCGCGCATTTCATTCCTGTCAGTACTACTTATACTTCAGAGCGGTTAGCTAGTATTTACATTAAGGAGATTGTCCGGTTGCATGGAGTTCCAGTTTCTATTATTTCTGACAGAGGTACTCAGTTCATATCTCAGTTTTGGAGAGCTGTACAGAGAGGTATGGGTACTGATGTAGAGTTGAGCACTGCATTTCATCCTTAGATCGATTGGCAGTCAGAACGGACTATTCAGATATTGGAGGATATGTTACGAGCTTGTGTGATTGATTTTG
>ML273899.1:5621-31991 GCA_005239495.1 Nicotiana undulata | reverse complement strand
GCATTACACTCCATGAAAGGGGACACAACCTTGGTTATCCTACCCATACTAATTACAATCTAAGTTAGCTTCCTTTGTTACTACTCTTTCTCTAAAATAGCAAACTATTAATCACCACCCTTTTTGTTCACTAACGGAATAGAATTTCGATTAGAGTTAAGAACCACACTAACATAGTGATATTTTCACACCTATTCCCTGTGGGATTCGACCCCAACCTTATTGGGTTATTATATTTGACTTCGACCGCTTTACACTATTTTAGAAGTATAATTTGAGCGTATCAACAGAGCTTAGTCTCGGAAGGCAGAAAGGTAGCCTTATGCAAGTGGAAGGCAGAATGGTAGCCTTATGAAGATGCAGATGGAGACAGTGCTTAGTATCGAAAGGCAGAAAGGTAGCCTTATGCAAAGATGGAAATGCAGATGGAGACAATGCTTAGTCTCGAAAGGCAGGAAGGTAGCCTTATGTAAGAATGCATATGGAGGTAGAGCTTAACCTCGGAAGGTAGAAAGGTAGCCTTATGCAAGAATGTATATAAATGGCAATAGGGATTCTTAGCTGGTAATAGATTGCAGTATCTGTGGCTGTTATGAGTGTTGCGATTATGAAGCATCGTTTGTGTTGATAGTAAATGTCGGCATGCGCGACGGTTTTGAGAGTCGTATCTTTGAATAGTATCTGTCCTTCGGACGGATAGTGTGTTTCAGGGCTCTTGCAATCTTTGTGCCTTCATCCAAAGAAAAATTGTGAGTTTTGTAAACGGGGGAGGTTAGTTCGTATTCCCGTTGGCTTTGCTTGATTCGTTCTTTCTTGATCTGATGATCCTGTTCATATTATCGGGGTAGTATTTGCTAAACATATTTGTTTCAAGAATAAGTATGCTTGATTTAGTAAAAGTATAACATAAATGTATAATTTAAAAATACTTTTAGATGAACCGACGACTGTGACACGGTTCAAGACATTGCGACCTCTCCTGTTACAGAATTTTGAGGGTCCTCCTCAAAATTCTGCCTCAGTTTGATGGGTTGATGTTTCTGACTGTTGCTTGTGCGGCGATCGGCGGAACTTACTTCTGAATTTTGAGGGTCCTCCTCAAAATTCTGCCCCAGTTTCCAATTGCGGGGAAAGATGAAATTTTATTGAATTGTGACCGAACTCATAAAGCTGCCTACGTATCCCATCTTAAATGGGAATCAGGTCAGGCGTAGTTTAATTTACATCATTGATAAAAGCATAAAAGATTATACATAGTAATGCTTGACTGTATCTGAATTGATCGGTTTTGGCCAGACTTCTCCGTCCATTTCTGCAAGTATGAGCACTCCTCCTGTCAGTACTCGGTGAACCATGTATGGACCTTGCCAGTTGGGAGAGAACTTCCCTTTGTCTTCATCTTGATGTGGAAAGATCTTCTTCAACACCAACTTCCCATGTGTGAATTGTCTAGGCTTGACCCTCTTGTTGAAGGTTATGGACATTCTATTATGATAGAGTTGGCCATGGCAGACTGCATTCATTCTCTTTCCGTCTATGAGGGCTAGTTGCTCATAACGGCTCTTTACCCATTCTGCATCACTGAGCTCAGCTTCTTGTATGATCCTTAGGGAAGGAATTTCAACTTCAGCGGGAATGACAACTTCTGTGCCATAAACCAACATATAAGGGGTTGCCCCGATTGATGTGCGGACTGTGGTGAGATATCCCAGTAAGGAAAATGATAACTTCTCGTGCCACTGTTTGTGCTTTTCTATCGTCTTCCTCAAATATCTTCTTGATGTTTTTGTTGGCAGCTTCTACGACTCCATTCATGTGAGGTCTGTAGGCTGTGGAATTCTTGTGCTTGATTTTGAAGGTCTCACACATAGATTTCATCAGGTCACTGTTGAGATTGGAACCATTGTCGGTGATGATTTACTCTGGGACTTTGAATCGACAAACAATGCGGTCGCGGACAAAGTCTGCCACGACTTTCTTAGTCACTACTTTGTAGGATGTGGCTTCGACCCATTTAGTGAAATAGTCGATGGCTATTAGGATGAACCTGTGCCCGTTGGAGGCGGCAGACTCGATTGGTCCAATGACATCCATGCCCCAAGCGGCAAACGGCCATGATGAGCTTGTTGCATTGAGCTCATTTGGAGGTACCTTTATCATATCTGCGTGTACCTGACATCGGCAGCATTTCCTGACATATTGGATGTAGTCCATCTCCATAGTCATCCAGAAATAGCCAGTTTTGAGTATCTTCTTGTCCAAAACAAAACCGTTCATGTGCGGGCCGCAGGTCCTAGCATGAATCTCCTCGAGTAGCTTGGATGCTTCCTTCGCGTCGACATATATTAGTAGTCCCAAATCGGGAGTCCTCCTATACAGGATTCCTCCGCTGTGAAAGAAGCTATTGGACAGTCTCAGAAGCGTGCGTTTCTGAGTATGATTTGCAAGCTCTGGGTACTCGCTCGCCAAGTATTCCTTGATGTCATGAAACCAAGGCTTTTCGTCTGCTTCTTCTTCGACATGGGCACAGTAAGCTGGCTGGCTGTGGACCTTCACTGGAATAGGATCGATGAAATTTTTATCTAGATGCTGAATCATAGATGACAGAGTGGCCAATGCATCGGCGAACTCATTTTGGATTCTGGAGACATGCCAAAATTCTATCTTCGTGAACCTCTTTCTCAATTCCTGCACGTGGTGCATATATGGAAGTATCTTGGAATTCTTAGTGGCCCATTCTCCTTATACCTGGTGTATGAGCAAATCTGAATCACCAATCACTAACTGCTCTTGGACGTTCATGTCAATGGCCATGTTGAGCCCTAAGATACAGGCTTCATATTCCTCCATATTATTGGTGCAGGGGAATCTGAGTTTGGCAGATACCGGATAGTGTTGACCAGTTTCTGATATCAGGACAGCTCCAATGCCGACTCCCTTGAAATTCGCCACTCCATCGAAGAACATTCTCCAGCCATCATAGGATTCTGCAATGTCTTCTCCTACGAATGATACCTCTTCATCGGGAAAGTACGTTTTCAGGGGTTCGTATTCTCCATCCACGAGGTTCTAAGCAAGACGGTCTGCCAATGCTTGTCCCTTGAATGACTTTTGAGTCACATAGACAATGTCGAACTCACTCAGCAGGATTTGCCATTTGGCCAGCTTGCCAGTGGGCACGGGCTTCTGAAAGATGTACTTCAAAGGATCCATCCTCGATATGAGGTATGTAGTATAGGAACAGAAATAATGCCTCAGCTTTTAATCTACCCAAGTCATAGCTCAGTAGGTACGTTCTAGTAGAGAATAACGAGCCTCATATGGAGTGAACTTCTTGCTCAAATAATAAATGGCCTGCTCATTTCTTCCTGTTTCGTCATGCTGCCCCAGAACACAGCCGAAAGCTCCGTCTAGCACTGCAAGGTAGAGTAGCAAAGGTCTACATGGCTCATGTGGTACCAAGACTGGCGGTGTTGACAAGTATTCCTTAATCCTGTCGAAAGCCTTTTGGAAATCGTCGGTCCATTTGGTCGCGACATCCTTCTTCAGTATCTTGAAGATCGGCTCACATATGACTATAGACTATGCTATGAACTGGCTGATGTAGTTGAGACGTCCCAAGAAACGCATCACGTCTTTCTTGTTCCTTGGCGGTGGTATTTCTTGGATGGATTTGACTTTTGACGGATCCAGTTCTATTCCTCGATGACTGACAATGAACCCGAGCAACTTCCCAGCAGGAACCCCGAATGCACATTTTGCGGGGTTTAGTTTCATATTGTATTTTCGCAATCTATTGAAGAACTTCCTCAGATCTTCTACGTGGTCTGTAGCTTTCTTGATAATGACATCATCCACATATACCTCGATCTCCTTGTGTATCATATCGTGGAAGATAGTGGTCATAGCTCTCATATAGGTGGCCCCAACATTCTTTAGGCCGAACGGCATCATCTTACAGCAGTATGCTCCCCATGGGGTAATGAAGGCCGTTTTCTCAGCGTCTTCCTCATCCATCCAGATCTAATGGTATCCAGCGAAGCAATTAATGAATGATTGTAGCTCATGCTTGGCGCAATTGTCAATCAGGATGTGTATGTTCAGCAAAGGGAAGTCGTCTTTCGGACTGGCCCGATTGAGATCCCGGTAGTCGACACAAACTCTGACCTTCCCATCTTTCTTTGGTACTGGCACAATGTTAGCTAACCATGTTGGATACTCCACGATCCTGAGAACCTTGGCATTGATCTGCTTGGTGACTTCTTCCTTGATTTTCAAACTCATGTCGGGTTTGAATTTTCTGAGCTTTTGCTTTATCGGCGGACACATTGGATCAGTTGGTAATTTGTGAGCAACAATAGACGTACTTAGACCAGTCATGTCGTCGTACGACTATGCGAATATATCTTCGTATTCCTTTAGAAATTTTGTGTATTCTTTCTTCTCTAACGACGACAAGTGAATGCTAATTCGAGTCTCCTTGACATTTTTTGAATCTCCCAAGTTGACAATTTTGGTCTCGTCCAGGTTGGACTTAGGTCTGTTTTCAAAATTCTCGACTTCTTTGACAATTTCATCAGGTATATCATCCTCTTCTGAATCAACGTCCGTTTGTTGCGTTGTCTCGTTGCATGTCACAGTCATTGGTTCATCAAGACAAGTAATAGTAATGATGTATAGATAAAGTAGTGAGGGAAAAACAACAGTAATAAATATTGATTCATAAAACTTAAAAGTGCTTTTGAGAAATTGAATAAATGTTTTGTACATTGAAGATCTTATTGCAGGAATTGAAAAATGCGAAAAGAGAATCATTTAGTAAAAACAATGAACAATGCTTGTTTTAGCCTTGCTACCCTGAGGCTCGTCGGGCTCTAGTTGTTCTGACGGTCCAATTCTTGAGATATGCCCCTCTGCTTACGGCCTGTATGGAAGGGCTTTCCTCCCCCTCCTCCTCGAGAATGACACAACAATCCCTGTAATCGTCTTTTAGGAATAGATTCCCTGCAAGTGCCTCTTCTTTATCTGACCCATGGATAATGCCAGCCTGATGAAAGGTCTGCTCTAGACGCGGTATCGGATGCTCCAGTAGGTAGTATGGACCGCGCCATGGTGGTGACCAGCTCTTGAATTCTTCCCTAGTATATTCGTATCCCAAATCGAAAGTGGTTCCATGTTTCTTAATCTTTATGGGTTTGGAGATCCCTTGGAGGTTCTTGCCGAGCCCTTTACCTAGCTCATACCCTCGCCAGTTCATCATGCTTGCGATCTTGCTATCCTACCATTTGTCCTTGTCTATGGCATTGACCCGTTCGATGTGGTGGTAAGTCTCTCCACCTAGCTTCCTTCTTCCCTCGATTGTTGGAATAGTCTGGCGTGTAAATAGGATTGCGTCCATCGCCATAAATGATCACTTCCTGGTGGTTCCATTCAAACTTCACTGCTTGATGCAGCATTGATGCTACGGCCCCAACAGCGTGTATCCATGGTCGTCCTAAGATCAGATTGTAGGACGCTGATACATCTATTACTTGAAAGTCAACCTCGAACCAAGTCGGCCCCATCTGTAGGCACAGGCTGATCTCGCTGATAGTGGACCTCTGAGAACCATCAAAAGCCTTCACATTTATCGCTCCATCTCTTATCTCATGCAGCCCTTTGCCCAATTTCTTGAGTGTTATCAACAGATGGATATTGAGACTGGATCCCCTGTTGATTAGGATTCTGGTGATGATATAGTCTTCGCATTGCACAGTGATGTGCAGTGCTTTGTTGTGACCCATCCCTTCAGGTGGCAGCTCGTCCTCGTGGAAGGTGATCTTATAGCTTTCCAACACTTGGCCCACCATATTGTCCATTTCCCCACTAGTGATATTATTTGGCACATATGCTTCATTCAGCACTTTTAACAAAGCATTCTTGTGCGCCTCGGAGTTTTGCAGCAAGGAAAGAATGGATATCTGAGCGGGCGTCTTGTTCAACTGGTCGATGATGGAATACTCCTTTTCTTGTACCTTTCTCCAAAGATCATCCAGACATGTCTCGATAATGGGTGACCTGTTGGAAGCTTGCTTGATTGATTCAGCCAGATGCTCAGGCGTGTAGACTCTACCAGTTCTTGTCATACCCTGTGCCGCGGTAGCTTCTTCAGTCCTGACTTTTCCTTTCCTTCTTGCCTCGGCTACATAGTCCCATGGTACAACATTTATATAGAAGGGTGGCATGGTTGATATTTCCACTGTAATCGGTGCAGCTACCCTTACTTCGAACGGAACATGTGCCTTAGGTGGAAGGACTGCAACCTCAAATGGTGTGGGTTTATTTGTCGGAGGTATGAATTAGACCTTGATTTGTGCCGGTGCCTTCGCGGATGGCGTTGCTTCAAACTCAAGCGGTACAGACATATCTACCTCAGCATCCTCAGTCGGCTGAATCTGGACTATGATTGGATTGAGAGTAATCGCTGGTTTCTTTGGGTCATCACCCTCTACGATCAACCCGATCGATCCCTCGGGGTTCCAGTCGTCTTCTATTTCAATCATGTGGATGCCTCCACCCTTGTGGTCCGAGAGTGGATTGTTGCGGACATTTGGAGCGGATTCTTTTTCCACAATGATCTTGTTGTCAATCAAGGACTGTATCTAATCCTTCAAGGAGCGGCATTTATCAATGGCATGTCCTTTCATGCCGGAGTGGTATGCACAGGATTTGTTTGGATTAACCCACTGGGAAGGATTCTCAGGGGTCACAGCAGGGATGGGAGTGACATAACCAGCAGCCTTTAGCTTCTCATACAGCTGGTGGATAGGTTCGGCAATGGAAGTATATTGTTTTGGAGGTCTGTGATCAAAATTAGGCCGAGGTCTAGGGAAGTTTTGGCGTGCAGGGGGTGATTGATAGTGGGATGGTTGGGAATTATAAGTGTGGTAAACAGGATCAGGCTAGGAATATCTTGGTGAAGTAGGTTGATATGTAGGGGGTGGAGATGATTGATAGGTTGGTAGTGGTGCTTGGTATGAGGGTGAAGGTGCTTGGTAATTTTGGGTTGGTTGATATTTAAGTGGAGGTGTTGGGTAGGTTTGGTATTTAAGTGGAGATTTGGTTCTTTGTGCAACCATCACGGCTCCCACGTCCCTTTTCTAAGACACACTACCGGACTGTAGGGCCTTGTTCGTAGCTTGCAAAGCCTCAAAGTTAGTAACCATACTACTTTTGATTCCTTCCTCGATCCTTTCACCCAATTTGATAATGTCGGAGAACTTGTGGTTCTCAATCACCATCAACCGCTCGTAATACTGTGGATCTTGAGCGCGGACGAAGAACTTATTCATTTGTTCCTCGTCTAAGGCGGGCCTGACCTTAGCAGCTTCAGACCTCTGGGGAGTAGCATACCCGTGAAATGTTTCTGTGGGCTTCTTCTTCAGATTCTGGATGTAGAACACATCTGGTGCGTTCTCTGTATTAAACCTGAATCTATCCATGAAGTCAGACGCCATGCTCACCCAATTTGACCACTTCCTGGGGTCTTGGCTGATGTACCAAGACAGTGCATCTCCTTTCAAGCTCCTCATGAACAGCTTCATGCAGATCCTCTCATCTTTCCCCACTCCAACCAGCTTGTCACAGTAGGTCCTTAGATGGACCCTCGGATCACCTGTACCATCAAACATTTTGAACTTAGGAGGTTTATACCCCTCGGGCAGTTCAAAATCGGGTTGTATGCAGAGGTCCTCATAGTTCAGCCCCTCGACTCCTTTGCTTCCCTCAACGCCTTGAACCCGGTTGGTCGGCTTCTTAAGTTCCTCATCCAAATTCCGGATAAGTAGATCCTTTTCATCAGACTCAGGTGTGTATGAGATAGGTTGAGTGGAGTGGCATAGTCTCCATGTAGATAGGGTTGTTGTGGTGGCCTAGTGCATGAGTGTAGAAATGGTCGTTTGTGGAGTTCTGAGGTTCTGGGATAAGTAGTGTAGTGTTCTTAGGAGTATGGCAGGTGTTACAGTGTGTTGGAAGGGTTTGATTCTTTGGTGGAGTGGTGTGATGATGAGCTGCGGGATGATTTTTCTTCTTTGGGATGTTTTGAGGAGGTGTAGGATTCTGGGTTTAAGGGAGGTTGACGTTTGGGACGCTGAGGGTGAATGACAGGTTTGCCAAAATTCGCACTTGATCAAGCTCTTCTTGGAATTTCAACAACTTCTGCTCAAGCTGTGACATATTCTCGTTTAGGACCCGAATACCCTGGCCATCAGTGGCCTCTACCCGTTCAACTGTGTTTTCCTTCCTGATGTTGCCTGAATCTTCCATTTTCTTCTTGCCTTTGTTCTTGCCTTTGGAAGGACTAGGAGGAGGAGAGGGTGGAGGGCCCTTGAATCTTGTGAGGTATGACGATGATGCTAGAGTGTACGAACCAAACTTTGGGGATGAGAATAAAAAGAAGGAAAACAAAAACAAAAACAAAAGGTAGCCAAGTCAGTGAGGATTATGAAAAGTATTTGCAGTATTTAAACACATAGTGCGAGAGTATAAAACGTGTTCTAATTTGGGAGTCTCGTTATGCCCGAAGTAGGACTAGCGACAAATTGATTTGGAGAACTTGAAATGCTAAATGCCTCATTTCATTGATATAACGATAGACGAATCCCAAAACGATACTAAATAAGCAAGAAATAAAATCACTAATGGCCATTGGCCTTATTACATCAATAAAACGGAAAAGGAAATTCCTATCTATTTGGTCCCAGAAGGACCTTCCCCAGACTCGGCATCCTTGATTCCTTCGAATAGATTTTCCAGCTCACGAAGTCCTAGCAGCAGGTATGCTCTGGACAGATGTCCGCCTTTGGTCCCTTCAGCCTTTTGACAGTCTTCAACCTTCTTGATGAATTTGCCCTCCAGCTAGACTATGCCTCGCTCTAAGTATCCCAACTTTCTATTGGTGCTGATGGCCATGTCTTTCCATTCCTCAATCAGCTTCTTGTTGGAATCATGTATCTCGCGGTGCTCGTCCTCACATTTACAGATCCTGTTGCGTAGTTGATTATACTTAACATGTGCCTCGGCCTTTTCATCTATGATTTTGTGGCCTCGGGTGGACCCTGGCCTGCCTAGACCATACCAATTGTCCTCTAACCAACCCGAATAGAAAGGCGTGCAACCTGCGTGATATCGATCTGGTTCAATGGTGTCTTTCTCCATTATGATCTTACATTGCCACATGTGTTGAGCGTGGCACTTGTGAGGACTATCATTATTCTGAAAGTCAGCCCGGAAGTGAATCATCTTGTCGACCCTTGGTATGACTTACTTTCTACCCGCTTGTCTCATAACCTGGAGAGGGACGTAAGGATATGTTCCCCTCAGGCCAATCAGTATCAGAAAGGGTGCATCTCTGGACCGGACGATGAACTCTTCTGTTGGGGACCACTCAAACATCCATTGGACTTGATCTGCAGTCAGATTTTCAAAGAACTCAACCCATTCCTTGGCATTCTCATACTGAGCAAACATGTCAGGGATGTAAGTCATTCGCTTTGGATGGTTGAAAGCGATGTGGTCATTCCAGGCCCTTCGCTGAAACTCTTGTCGTTACCGGCCCTTTTGGAGAGGTTCTAAGAGCCAGAGTTGTAGTAATAAGTTTCAGCCCTCGAAGTGTTTCGCTCCTCTTTGGCATTTCTCTAAGGCTCGATACATATCTGAAATGATCATGGGGACGATGCTAAACGTTTGCCCACCAATTCCCTCCATTAGGGTTTTGGTTACCATAACCAACCTAGTATGGATTCCTTCTTTCTTCATCGAAAACACAATCAGACCCAGGAAGCAAACCATGAAGACGAACACCCTACGATGAATGTGTCCCAAAGATGTGATGGTGAATTCATCATGGAAGGTACGGTATGACTTTCTATGGAAGTACCTTTCATACAGGTAATCGAAAGGGATGTATAATTCCATCAGACACCCTAACTCTGCGTTCTTCTTCAAACCCATCATTTTTAAGAAACCCTTGCCTGTGCGGTTTTCAGGCATTAGAAAACTCGGAGTTTCCCAAACTAGATCGGACAGTCCTCCTATTTCTTCTAACAATGGCGTCATTTCGATGTCCCCAAAGAGGAAGATGGCCCTTTCACAATCCCAAAATAGGGTGGCAGCCTCTATCATCATGTTATTAGGCTGGATGTCCAGGAGGGACGACAGATTACCTAGATACTTCTTGACGAGTGTTTTGTCGCTAGAATACAGATCTTCCCACCAACTCAGCAATTTCGGGTGGATGTTGGTAACCATGCCGAATCTGGGGACTTCGTGCCTCATTATTTCTGCAAGGCAAATAGGATTAGACCCTGACCCCCCACCAGACTCGACTATTTAACATCAATGATTAACATGTAAGCATTTAGTTCTCCAAATAAATGCACAGATCGTGATGATGTCCGTTAGGATTTGTGGAAACCCGGTGGACTTTGGACAAGGCTTATCTTAAAGGCTATTGTGCGGACAACACGTTAGCCTGGCTAGGTTTGACCATGATATATGCAACATTATAACAGAGTGAGGTTTCTATGGGGTTTTAGACGGGTACCCTTGAGCGGACAACTCAAGGGAAAAGGCACGGAACCGTCGACTGCACTGCTGATCGACTAGTTTTACCGCAAATAAGACTTTCCGAATTTAGGGGTGATAAAATAGGAAGGGCGCACCCACTCATCAAGTGTTGCTATAGGATTTGTTTTGGCATGAGTGGAGTATGATGTTGAGCATGATTATGCAATAAATAAGCAGCAATGGCATGTAGTCATGTATTTGCATGTTTATGAAAGCGGTTAATACAACAGTTTATAATTTTAAAGCGGTTACAAAGGAAGAAAACAAGAAAAATATGTCAGTTTGCTCTTTGAATAAAATTAAACGATTAAAGAAATAGACAAGTAATTGCACATAAGGGAAATGGGAAGAGGTACAAATTCACAAAGCAATTTGAAAATGGTAAAAGCCTGTCTCCAGCAGAGTCACCATTCTGTCGCGCCCCCTTTTTCCAACTCCTTTCGGGGTCGGTCAAGGGTTTTTGACATTGGTTGGGACAACTCATTCCTTTTGGGAAGGGGTTTGCAAGTTTTTGAAGAGTCACCACCTAACGAGTTAAGGTGCGTTAGGGCACCTATTTGGGGGGGGGGGACATTTACAAACAAATTTGATAACCAGAGATAGGGTAAGGGCTTGAAATTATCCTAAGGGGAAGGTGTTAGGCACCCATCAGAATCCACAAATGTGGTTCCCGGCCAAATAACTTTGCGAATTTGTACAACTAGCAAGTAAGAAATTATTGTCTAAAATTGTAGATGGTTTTGAAATATTCGCAGTCTAAGCACACATATGTTACTAGTTTGAAATATTTAAAGATAAATAGATTTTGAAAAGGATCATAGTCTAAGCATGTATATAGGATAGGGGTATCCTAGGTTTGTTTGTAATATGCATAACATCAATGCAATACCCGGTATGACACTCTTCAAAGAGGGGCTACACGTGGTATTAGCGCACCGGTCATCATATCCATATCTACCCTTTCCCACCCGTAAAGTTAATTAGAGAGAGTGTTTTTCACGACCTCTATTGCATGTTATTACCCATCCCTTCCTATTAGTCCTAGAAGAGTTTAGGAATTCTATCCTATGAGGGAGGTTCTAGGCAGACCCTCAGGTTTAAAGGCAAACTGCTAAGCGACATATTAAAATAGATATGACTGCATATAGGGGGGATAACATATAAACAGAAAAGGGCTCAAGTACCTCCACAGATAATGCAAAGAAACAACATGACTCAAACACAGTTAAGGTCTTGGGTTTTTAATCCACATCTTAAAGCATGGTATCTAAGTGGTAATAACAGAGAGGCAGGTTCATTACATAACTCAGTGAGGAAGTCTTAATCAGTTTTGCCTACTTATTTTAAGCTTGTTGGCAGATAGATAGTGCACATGAAAGAAGCGTGTTCCAGTTTTAACAACCTTAATTACCTAAGACTTGCCTAGGCGTGGAAGAATGCTCAATTATTACCAGAATTATTGAAACAGTGTAGGAGTTGTTTTACCCTAAATCATGTTGTTCTAAGTATTACAAGAGATGCAGGATTATTGCCAATTTGTTTAAAATATGGGGAGACTGTTTTATACCCTTTTCATGCATCAATAGTTTAACTATGTGTGACTGAGCGCGTACGAACAAAATTCTAAACATGGTATCTAATATGCACACATAAAAGCAGAATGATTTATACGCAGAACTCCTAAAAGCAGGATTTCTAAATGCACAACATGATTGCAGAATTTCCTAAAGGAGATTTCTAAGTGCATAGCAATTATAGTGTTAGGCATGGTTTCGAAATATGCATAAGTGACAGTTTATTTTAGGATTGTTATTTACCCTAGAGACAGGATTTTTAGGTGATAATGTCAAACGAGATGCTGAAAATAGTACACAATGAAACTTGGGAGCATGATGTCTAATGCATGATATGTTGCATGTATTGATCCTAAGCATGGATTCTAGTGCGCACACAAAAATTTAAACCTAAAGCATGGTTTCTACCCTTGATATTTATAACATGTATACTACCCTCCCTTTTCACTAGCCATCCCCAATATTCGTTTACAATAATGATTGTAAACCGATATTGAATGAATTACATAAATAGGAGAAGGAAAAATAAGAAGTTATGTATAGGGAGCCTGCAAATAGGCCCATATTTCCATAACCTCAATGCCAGAATTGTTTTACATTCTTTCTCATATCCGGGTGTGTCAGAGTTCCCTAAGGACCTCAAGGGATCTCGGGCAGTGCTCACACCCAGATTTCATAACCATAGTTGAGTAAGTGCAGTGTGGAAGGGCCAGCCTTAGTGTGTCTGAGTTCAGAGGGAGCTCAAGGGTCCCATGGCAGTCACACACTAAAGGGGCAGAACTTAAGGGTCTAAAAGTAGAGTGAGAGTGCTTGACATAGTTTTAAAAAAGGCTTAACTAGGAGAATAATTTGAAAAGAGACTTGTTAAGAATAGTTTTTTTTTTGTAAAATAAAGAAGGATTGAACTCAGTAAAACAACTTTGAAGGGAGTAGGATAATTAACAAACAATAAACCAAACACAGAGCCAAAACAGGTTCAGTAACACTCAAAAATCACAGACCCAAGACAGGTTCAGTACCACAAACATTCACCCAGGGGTAATGGGGGATTGGGGACACATAAGTCACATGATGGTGAACACATAATAGGCAGAGGTCCTTTGCACTTGGTGCAGCTAGTGGGGCAAAATCAGGAGTATAGTTACAGAATCAGTAATACCTTAGGAGACTCATGGGATTGGGAGATAGTATAGGATTATACTAGACATGACAGCATCAAAACAACCTAAGGTAGCAAATCAGTAGAGGCATACCCTAACTAAACAACCAGTACATAAGCATAAAAATAGAGTAGAATCACATTGAGCCAGATTATGAGTTCATAAGAACATGCTGACCATAAAAAGGTAAGACATAATTTGGCATACTAGATGAAGCAATGGGGGGCAAAGAGTTTAATTACATGCTGAACAACAAAACAGTAGATAGAAGCATATTAGAAACATGATGAATTGAAGCAACAAAAGAAACATATTGGTTTGGGAACTTGAATTGAAATTAGGACATACCAGTAAAGAAGACAGTAAACACAAAGTGGAGGATATGAGAGCAGAATAGTTAGCCTTGGCTTGCAGCCGGCTAACTTAGAACAGTAATAAGTAACACAGAAGGAGAGCAGAAAGATTTTAGTTGAGAGAGAGAGAGGGAGCTTTTGAACTAGTGTGTTCGTCTTGTGTTAATGAAAGAGCATGTATATATAGTTTGAAAACAGGTGGCAAATAAGGTAAAAATTAAAGTTAATCAGTAATTATGGGACTGTGTATCAAAATAATATAAAGTTAGTGTAAGTATCCCCTTTAATTAAGGAGTCAAAATCAAACAGTAATAGACATGTAGCACAATAAGACAAGATACCATAAGACTGGAATATAACATATAAGGAAATATCTCAACATAGCATGGGTAAAAAGCAAGAAATTAAGGCTAGGTTCAGAAAAATCTTAATTAAGGAAAGGTTTGTAAGAATCGATTAACAGTAGAATCAATCACATAATAAGGCAAGAGAATAACTTATAGGTCAAAAATCAGTAAGGAGTATTACCATAGGAGATCAGTGAAGGACACCAATCCCAGGGAATCAGGGATTCGAATAAGAATAACACTAGCTAAGGAAACTAACACGAATTACATGGAATAAACAAATAATAGGCAAGGAGAGGTTAAAATTGAAACCCTAATAAGCACAGTAGAGAAAAAATCTCATAAAATCAGGGATCGAACTAGAACATAGTACTGACTTAGGAAAATTACCACAAATTTATATCAATAATGGAATAAACATAAGATAGGCATGAGAAGCAAACTCAGAAAGCATAACGGGGTAGAAATCACAAGATACCCAGAACATACTCATGAATAACAGACATGCGAACAAACTAGATGAACAAGTAAGCGGGGACAGTTCTCAGAATCCAGGGTTAAGACCAAAATTATGGTTTTCAACATAATAAATCAGATAAAAGGGGAAACTTGAATAAATCAATAAAACACAGTAAAAATCATAGGATAACACTGAAAATCAGAGGAAAACCGTTTTTAAAAAAAGGGTTATGAAACCCTAGTCTGAAGATGAAAAGTCACTTTATGAAAATCGAAAAAACCTTTGAAGAAACAATAGAATAACTCATAACACGCCCAGATCTATTGCAGATCTAGGAAAATCAGAGGCTAGTGATTAGGGTTTCATAGAGACAACCCAAAGAGAAGGAGAAAAAACTTAAGAACCACTAGTTCTAGCCGGAAACAAGGGAATCTTACTCGGACGACCGTGAATGGCCGGAAAATGGCATGAGAGGTCATGGGGGTGAGGTGAACCGCCTCTGGTTCCTTTGAGGACCTCAAGGCAACGATAATCCGGCGTGAGAGGGAGCTGTGGAGGCTAAGGATGGTGGTGGATCCACCATTGTTATCGGCGAGCCAACGGCGGGCGAGAGGAGCGTATGTTTTAGCAGAGAGCTTGAGAGAGAGGAGAGGACGGCGAAGTGTAACGATAGAATGAGAGGGGTAAATGAGGGTTTGGGGTAGGTCGTTTAGGATTAATTAAGATAAGGGGTAATCTGAGTCATTGATCAAAATGATCAACGGCCAGGATTAAGAGAACCTGGGCCGGGTTAGGTAGAGGTTTGGGCTTGGGTCGTATTGGGTTATTTTAATTGGGGCTTGGGCTGATTTTAATAGGCTATAATTGATATGAAAAATGGCTATTTGTTAAATAACCCATAAAATAGATAAGTAATTTATAAAAATGGCTAATAATTATATTTTAAAAAATGAGACTAATGCTTAATAGGTTAAATTAAAATGATTAATTAGTATTTAAAATAAAAATAACTAATTATTGAGTAAAAATAGTATAAACCATGTAATTAGGCTATAATTGTAAAGTTATTGCAATTATAGCCGAATAGTGCCAATTCGGCTAATTATGAAATAATTTGCCCTTAAGAGGATCAAAATAATAATAATAATAATAATAATAATATCTTAGATCAAGAAATATTTTGAAACTCATTTGTAATGCAATCTATAATTAATTATTAGGGATAAAATACTGGATAAATTAAAATAAATTAATAAAAATATGGGAAAATTATACAAAAATACCAATTGTTATAAAACCTGATTTTGAAGGTATATATGCAGAATTAAAAATAATTTGAGGAAAAAATTGGGTATCAACATGTGGCTCACAGGACTCGGAGGATGATGATGATGAGGACTTGGAGCTCAGATTTCCCACCACCTCCAGCTCCGAGTGATGCAGTTTCAGGGAGCACCTCCTTCATTTTACCTTGTTTTGATTTGTTGCATTGGGGACAATGCAACACTTTAGGATGGGGGTGGCTCATATTTGATATATGTTGTAGAGCATCTCGTGGAGCATGATATATTTTTTGTGACTTGTGTGGATTGGTTAACATTTCTAGTTTATTAATAATATTTTATAGGCATTTTCTTGTTGACTTGTATTTTGGTTCTTAGTTGTTTTATTTTGGTTTTTATCTTTCATAGTAGTATTTAGTATTTGTGTTTTTTTTTGTTGACTTTTATTTTTCTTGTTATTATTTGTGTCTATTTTTGTTTTTGTTTTGGTTTCTTTATAGTAGTATTAATGAAATTCCTTGGTTTTTATTTCTACCACAGTTTCCCTATGATGGATGGCGTGACAACTTTCTTAAGTGATGAGTCTTGTTGTGACTATTCCCTATGATGGATGGCATGAAAACTTTCTTAAGGGATGAGTCTTGTTTAGTTTTTTTTTAGAAAGTAATTTTTTTCTTTAGTTTAGTGGTTAATTGTGAATAAATTAGTTTTTGGGGTGTAATCTTGTGCCCATAAGCAAATAGGTGACTTGTTTGGTACCAATATGATTTAAACCTTGGCATATGAAGTTTTTGATCTTTAAATATATATATATATATATATATATATAAAATACAAAAGCAATATATGATGATAATGAATAATTAAGGTAAGGTTCCTTGTTGTGACCTTTAGATTTTAATTTTGGCTCTTTTATTCACTAAATAGCTTCTTAGGCAACATGTGACTTCCTTGAGATTCATTGGTTTCAATTGGATTCTAGATATGTATTCCATTTGAGTTTTTATGTGCCATGTGTGGTGAGCTTTAATTGTGAAAAGTTCTTTTGCATCATTTGTAGTCTAGAATTTGCCTGGAATGTGCTTCAAGGCGAAATCTTAGACTAATTTGGGTTGAAAATGATATTAGTCTAGCATGCATTCATAAAGGACGAGGTAACTAAACTTCTCAAAATAGGGTCCATTAGGGAAGTAAAATACCCCCGAGTGGCTGGCTAATGTAGTAGTAGTCCCTAAAAAGGGAAACAAACTTAGAATGTGTGTAGATTACAAAGATTTGAACAAGGCATGCCCTAAAGACTCTTTCCCACTACCTAACATCGCTCGTATGATAGACACCACGGCCGGCCACGAGATCCTTACTTTTCTTGATGCCTACTCCGGGTACAACCAGATTCAAATGAACCCGTAGGACCAGGAAAAAACTTCGTTCATCACAAAGTGTGGAACATATTGTTACAATGTGATGCCCTTCGAGCTAAAAATGCAGGGGCTACATACCAACGCCTACTTATTAAAATGTTCGAACAACAGATAGGGAAATCTATAGAAGTTTATATTGATGACATGCTAGTTAAGTCCATGCGAGCAAAGGACCATTTGACTTATTTGCAGGCAACGTTCGAGATCTTAAGAAAATACAACATGAAACTCAACCCGGAGAAATGTGCCTTTGGGGTTGGCTCGGGCAAGTTCTTGGGCTTCATGGTATCAAACAGGGGAATCGAGATCAACCCCGATAAAATTAAATCCATCGAAGAAATCACTGTCGTGGACAATGTGAAGGCCGTACAACGGCTAACCAGGCGGATAGCTACTCTAGGTCAATTCATCTCGAGGTCATCGGATCGGAGCCACCAATTCTTCTCCCTACTCAAAAAGAAGAATGACTTCACATGGACTCCGGAATGTCAGCAAGAGTTGGAGGAGTTAAAGCGGTACTTGTCGAGCCCACCCCTACTTCACACTCCGAAGGAAGACGAAAAGCTTTACTAATACTTGGTCATGTCTGAGGTAGCGGTAAGTGGCGTACTGGTTCGAGAAGAACAAGGTACACAATTTCCTGTTTATTATGTGAATCGAACCTTAGGAGATGCTGAAACCAGGTATCCACATTGGATAAGTTAGCACTTGCACTAATAAGCGCATCTATAAAGTTAAAACCATATTTTCAATGTCATCCCATATGTGTGTTACCTACATACCCACTTCGAAACGTTTTGCATAAGCCCAAGTTGTCGGGCCGGTTGGCCAAGTGGGCCATCGAACTCGGAGGGTACGATATCGAGTATCAACCCCGAACAACTATCAAGTCTCAAATTTTAGCAGACTTCGTGGCAGATTTTGCACCTGCCCTCGTACCCGATGTAGAAAAAGAACTTCTGCTAAAGACAGGTACATCATCGGGAGTATGGACCCTCTTCGCAGACGGCGCCTCGAATGTGAAAGGGTCCGAGCTCGAAATTATTTTAAAACCGCCTACGAGCAATATCATTAGACACTCTCTAAAAACTTCTAGATTAACTAACAATGAGGTCGAGTATGATGCCATGATTGTAGGTCTCGAATTAGCCAAAAGCCTAGGAGAAGAGGTCATCGAGGCCAAGTGTGACTCACTTTTGGTGGTAAACAAAGTAAACGGAAGCTTCCAAATCTGAGAAGACAGAATGCAAAGATATTTGGACAAGCTACAAATAACATTGCACCGCTTCAAGGAATGGACATTGAATCATATACCTCGGGATCAAAACAGTAAGGCCGACGCACTTGCAAATTTGGGGACATCGGTCGACGAAGATGATATTGTCCCGGGGACTGTTGTCCAGCTGTCGAGATCCGTGGTCGATGAAGGTCATTCTGAGGTTAACTCTACAAGTTTGACGTGGGATTGGAGGAATAAATATGTCGAGTATTTGAAGAACGGAAAGCTCCCCTCGGGCCCAAAGGAGTCGAGGGCCCTACGAGCTAAAGCAGCTCGATTCACTCTTGATGAAAATGGAACATTGTACAGAAGAACCTTTGACAGACCGCTGGGAGTATGCTTAGGACCAGGGGACACCGATTATGTATTGCAGGAAATCCACGAAGGCACTGGTGGGAACCACTCTGGCACCGACTCTCTAGTTCGCAAAGTAATTAGGGCTGGATATTACTGGGATATGCATGTCAAGTCATCACTTATCATATATCGTCTAGCATGGGGAATATACATCTCAATGCCTACATGTCAAATCATGACTGTCACAACACTATGTAGCATTAGGAAAAATGCATCTCTATGCCTACATGCCAAGTAGGCATATCAAATTAATGATTTCATGTTTTGGTTGGGTCGTGACAACAATGATAGATGAAAGCAACAGTCTTACAAGAATGAAACAAAGCAAAAAGCAGAATAGGAAAGATGCAAACAGTACTTTTACAACTCAAAAAGATAACCCTCCACATGATTAGGAACTCGAAATGCAACAGACCCAGGAAAGGTGTTTTTTTCAGGCTGAGAGTGGAGCGCATTTATTTATCATATCTCCAAAATCACACTGAGACTAAAATCAAAAATCACAATGCTTGAATAAACAAAAGGTAGCAAGTTTTCTTTACTGGAACAATCTTATCATATGACTTGACTGCATAAACCATGAAATCCATGGCCCCAGGCTCCCAACAAGCTCGATGTCCCGATTCTCTTCTGTAGAAAGGAGGACGACTAATAAATGAAAAAACAGGGCAACAAAGAAAAGAAAACTGTTGCGGAGAGATATGTATATAAGGGCAAATTTTTGAAAAATAAAGTTAATTCCTTCTCGATTATATAAAAGGACACTTATTTTGGACCAAAATAAAAGCCAAAAAAGTTACTTATTACAGACCAAAGAGAGTAGTAGACACAGTTATTTTTTCACTTTAAAATAGATTTGAGCGATTAGAGGCATATGAAAATATTTTTGTTTTTCTATTTAGCGGTAAAAAGTGAGATCACTAGTTGATGAAATTTGAAAAAATATTGTCTTCATCTTGAATGCTCCTTAAATCATAATAATCAACTCGATATTGATAGTTTAGATTTATTTTCTGAATTAAAAGTATTAAGGAAAATAGTACAATTAGTTAATAACAATTTAATTGAGATACTCAATCAAATAAAAAAGTTTGATTATTTTCCAAATACCTATATTACTTATAGAATAATATTAATAACTCCTATTACCGTTGCTTCAGCGGAAAAAAGTGTTTCAAAATTAAAATTGATAAAACCTTACGTAAGATCAACATTGTCTCAAAAATATTAAATGAATTAGCTATATTGTCAATTGAGAAAGACTTGTTAGGAGAAATTGATTATAAAAAATTAATAATAACTTTGCATCTAAAAAAAAGTTAGAAAAATAGACTTCAAATAAAAATAAAATATTTTTAATTAATAAAAAAGTTAAGGCCCCTCATAAAGTTTGGCTTTAGGCCACGAAATTGGTTGGGCCGCCCCTGACCATATAGTATATAAGTATACTGTTAAAGAGATTAATTTATATTAGGGTATTTTCTTTTCTGAATCTTGGTCGATCATTCATATAAGTAAGAGCAGGGTGCAGTTCAAAAGTTTAGTGAAGAGTATCAATACAAATAAATTAGACTGACCTAACAACTTCACTGTGTGGCAGCAGACTCAGGTTCAGGAGGGAATACGGTAAGGTTGAATTTGATGCTTTTAGCTATCTTGCTTTCCAGTATATCTTTTGCAGATTTGACCGCTTTGCTTGTGTTCTCCAACCGCATCTCATGAAGGGTAGATATATTAGCCAGCTTAAATGGCACAGCCTCGAGCTTATCACAAGACATAATAACAAGGTTCCTAAGCACGGGGAAGTTATGCTCTGAAGCCTCCCAAGTTTCAAACTCTGCCCTTTCAATCCACAAAACTCGGAGTGCACTAAATCCCATCTTTGGCTTCCAGGAATCACCGGTGAATGCATTTTCTTTCAACTTTAGGATCTCAAGGGATTCCAACTGGCCCAATCTATCCGCCTCTCTCCAAGCAAATCTTGTGTTTGCCAAAGTTAACTTCCTCACTGAATGTACAAGTCTGAAGAATGATGGAGGGAGATGAAGCACTTCATTCATGTAACGAACATCATTCAATAGTTTCAAATGTTTCAGACACTTTAGCTCTTCAAGATTACTAATTCCACCCTTGTTAGTTTCAAGAAAAGCTGCCACTTCCCCTCGAATGCTCAATTTTCTGAGGTGACAAGCCTTTGCAAGCACATCTTTCTCGCAACTTTCTGGTGTAACTACAGAAATAGTTTGTAGGCAAGACGCTTTTCCTAATGCGGGAGGAGGTGGCAATTTTGCAGGTATGTTGGTATGAAGATGCCTCAACTGTAACATGTTCCATATGTCTGCTTTTATCTCAAGGGTGGGCTCTAAGGTACTTGTATTAAGTATAAGAGTTTGTAAATTCCAGAATTTACCAAAGGGTTCAGGAAGATCTTTGAAATCACCAGAGATAGCAATATACCGTAAATGAATTAGATGGTTAAAATTCCTAGAGAAACTAAATTCGTGGGATTCAATGTCCATGATCCTAATTAGGGGAAATGCTTTGGGGATGACTAGGATATTAGGAGACAACTCGATCTTTTTCGACTGTTTCGAGGAAAAACAATAGAAAGATCTAAGATGTTCAGCAACAGGTCTTTTGGAGAGAAAGTCTTCCAGATTAGAGGGTTGAATGCACAATCGACGAGATTTATGTGGGTCTTCCATAGGAATAGCCTGATTAGGAGTTAGACTTACTTCTTGAAAAAGCCATCTGTAACTAGCCTCCTTTCTGCAGAAATGATGCAACATGTCGTGAAGGCGACATGTTTTTATTTGACCATCAGACCTCTTTTGCTGCAATATCACTAAGTTTCTATTGATAAGATCATTCAAATAAAACTCTGCTATCTCCTCCAGAGTGTACGATTCCTGTGGCTTTATCAACCCCTCCGCTATCCACAAGCGAATCACTTTCCAAGAAGGGATATCAAATCCTCGAGGAAAGACACCACAATACAAGAAGCACGTCTGTACTTCTTGGGGCAAATGATCGTAACTCATCTCCACAAATTTCAAGCAGGTTTCTTCGCTATTCATACAAAGATACTGAACCAAATTTCTCTCAACTCTTATCCAATCACTTGTGTTCGGACGACCTCTTAATACTCCTGCAATTACCACTACTGCAAGTGGTACTCCACCACATTTTTTTGCAATGCTTTTTCCAACTCGTACTAACTCATCAGGACAACTTCCCTTGCCAAAAACTCTATTTACCAACAATTCAAAACTTTCTTTTGGAGTCAAAAATCTCAGACGGTAAGGCTCTGGATTGGCATAAGTAGCCAGAAAGTTGTCACGCGTCGTCATCATGACTCGATGCCCCTTTCCGTTTTCTGGAAAAACTTTCTTTACAACATCAATGACTGCTGTTTCCCACACATCATCTAAACAAATGAGACATCTACCTCCTTTACTTATAAAACCAGATATTACCTTAGCTAATTCATCCACATCCTCATTCTGATATTCTTCGATGCGTTTCGTGAAGAATTTGAGAATGTTAAGATAAATATCCTTTATTTTGTAATTATGGCCGACATAAACCCAAACCATGCTGAAAAATTCATATGAAAGCTGATAATCATTGTAGATTTTTCTTGCTAGTGTGGTTTTGCCAAGTCCTGGCATACCCACCACCGGGACAATATCTAGACATTCCGCCGGTCCTTCAACAAGTCGCTTGCTTACTCTGTTCACTTTGCCATCAAAGCCGACCACTTCATCATCCTCCCAAGAAGGACCCTGTTTGAGTTAATGAATGGAATGCATCAGAAAACAGAGCAATAGTCATCTTAATTTTTTGCAACTACTACATTAAAAATTCTACTGTAGAATCTAAAACCTCTAGTTAATTTTAAAATTTTCTCATTTTTATTTAAACTTTTGTTTTCATTATGCACTCTAATGCTGATCAAATTTAATATACCAAATGCATCTTTCAAAACTCATAAATAGAAAATGAGCCCAAATTATTTGATAAGACGTATAAAATGGTGGTAATGATATGTTTGCATACAATTTTAGAAATTTCTCATTTTTTATGTTTTGATTATTCACTTAATTTTATTCTAATTTACTTACGTGTAGTGTATATACTCCGAACTTTCAAAATCAATCACTGAATCCATGTATAATGGAATAATATAATATTTTTTGTGTGTGTAGAATTATGATAATATAGAAAATTCAAGCTAAGTAATCAATTTTAGAAGTATATGCAAAAGCATCATAATTGTGTATAGGACTTCTATTATATAGTGGGCATCCCTAATTAACTCATATCATTTTGTGTCATATCAATTTACTCGTACTAAATATGTTGTTGTAATTGCATCATATTTGTGTATTGGTAAAAACACGGTCTTTACACGTGTATTACCAGGTGAGGACATGTGGCAAGAATTACCTTGTCAGCCTATACAATAGTTGGAATGTAGATCAAGAAGTTAGAAACTCGAACACAGATAAAAGACTCATCACCCGGCTATTTTTTGGATTGAATGCTGCATTTAGCCTACAATTATAAATTTAATTGTTTTATCCTAATAAATTTTCTATTATTAATGCATTATATAATGACTAAACCTTGAATTAGATTGGAGAGCCCGATACAAAATCTAAATAGTTGTGAAAGGGGCGGGGCGCCTTCTATTTCATGTGATATTTTTAGGAACAAAAAAGTTTCAAGTATATCGAGAAAAAAATATTTCTTGTCTAGAACTTCAAGTCGACTTAAAAAATTCCTTATTCAGATTATTACTTTTTTCTTTGTTGGTAGAAATCCACTGTAAAATCGGAATGATTGATATGGGCTTTTTCCATAGAAAAGGGGAATCTTGTGTTCCAATAAAAGCAGAATTGACGTGGATTATTCAAGAATCGAAGTCTATTTGCTTTATAAAAAGAAGATATCAATGAACTTCTATGAAATGGTTTCACAGGATTCAGCCAATTGTCTTGATCGTAGAATATCATTGAGAAATAGGAATCTAGGTTATTAAAGGATTTTTTGCGATTATTTCTAGTATGGAATGAGTCAATTATCCACTATGGTACTGAATTTTTGATTAAACGGTTTATTCTTATTGTTATCAAAATTATCATTAGAGAGAATTTAACAAGCTTCTTTTGATCTTTGGACTTATACCACAAACATCGCTTGTGATTGCATGCGTTTTATACACTAAGTTTGTTCTTTTTGTAGTAAACCTATATCCATATTTTATGGGAAGATGATGAATCTAATCGTGTCTTCTTCTTTCAACTTCTTCAAATAATTTTGGCAGAATAGCCTCACACACTTAGGATTGATCAGTTTTGACATTTCGGGCCCTCTACAAGGGGACACCTAAAGTTGTTGAAACACATACTTCCTCTCTAATTGTTGACTGGACATATGTGTGGAAAACATGCGTATGTAGAGCGTGGAAATGAAAATTTAAACCAAAATATAATTAAAATAAGAAGAAGAAAAAAATATTAAAACAAAACTAAAAGAAAAGCAAGCCCATTTCCTCCTCTCCACCCCCGCTCAATGATTAGGATTTTTCTTAATCTATTTTTTTCTCTTCTTCCATTTTCATCTTCCCCCTCTTTCCTCTTCTTAATAAGTATTCACTTCCATTGATGCTTTTGATTGCAAGTTAAGGTGTAGATACTCAAGATTTAGCTATTAATTTTGGTGGGTGTAAGAATTTAGAAGCAGCAAATAAATGTGGAGTATTGAGATGGGTATAATTTTCAAAGATTTGTGTTGAGAAAGTTTGAGCGGATGACGAGATTAACTGTGAGGATTGCATTGTGAAGGAGTTGGAAAGTAGGGATATTCCTACTTACTGCTAACAAACTTTTGTAGTAAAAACCCCATTTTCATAAAAGATTTGTTGAAATTTGGGGGAAGATGTATTATTTTGATTTTGATGGAGTGCGTGAAATGGTAATAGGTGGAGGAAGATTGAGGGACGATATTGGCTTCCAAGAAGAATGGGCCAGATCTTTTTTGGTCTGTTCCCATAGGGTGAACGGTGGTTTGTTCTCATGTTAGCGGTGGCTGCTGGTTTTTGGTGTACAGTGATCAGTGAAGATGGATGGCGGAATAGCGGTGGTGGATTCCGCCGGTAAAGATGGAGGAGAAGGGGTGAAACTGAGTTTTCCTTTTCTAAATATTTATTGTACAAAGAAATAGACAAACAGTTTGTCTGAATCTTTACCCTCGAGTCTTGCAGAGATGTTTAAATGGGAAAAATAGAAGTTGAGGGGGTGGGTCTAAAAATCAGGATACGTACAGGTATTATTTTTAATATATGAAGCCGATAAGAATCAGAAAATACATGTAAAATTAAGTTGTGCAAGCTGAAATAGAGAGACAAGTGTTAACATAAAAGGGAGGCTTTTGATTTTCAGGCATACCGGCGTCGCTTCCGAGGCGCCTATTTTAGGCGGTTCATTAAATGGTTTGGGTTGAAAAGCTTGTTGATTGTTTTGGCGAAGTTCCTTCGCTTGCTCAAGGATGCCTTTGATCTCAGCTGCAAGATTCCTGACTGTAGCGAGATGGCCCACGTCCAACAATTTTCCCACTTTATTTTTCTCTTGGTGTAGCTTCGCCTGAACCAGCAACTTATCAATGGCATCCTCAGTTCTATGTACCGTTTTTTGAATCTCATCCCCCAGCAGTTTCCACCGAGTTCCGCCACTTCGGTATTTTGCAGCATCGTCGAGAAAGGCTTTTAGGGGTTGAACTTCTTCCAGCAGGTTTTCTAACTCTCCCTTCCCACTTCCAATCAGCTTCACATTTTCACTTAGTAGCCGCAACAGGTTCTCCACCAGAAAGTTCACCACTGCTTCTGCCATCTGTCTTTTCTTGGATAAATAACAAAGGATAATTTTTAAGAGAGAGGATAGCTTTTTAGCTTCTTGTGATGAGATCTTCACTTTACCGCTGCTAGCTGTATACCCGTATTCTAAAAACTGATTTTAAGTACACCTAATTTTATTTGGTACAAATTAAAAAAATATTGAAATTAACTAAAAAGAAAAATAAAATAAAAACAAATAAAATGTATAGCGTTTTACCGTCGAACCAAATAATTATGCAAATGAGATAGCAACAAAGTAACAGAGTATTAAAAGTTTAAGAGAAAGGTAGTATATTACTTTGTATTGCGTGAATATGATAATTTTACAAATGATCAGACCTCCCATTATATAGTAGGGCAGTTCTGCTTATTTTACAATTCTAAATATAGTAGGAAATCCCATGATAGACTAATTAATCGGCATTATCTTGATACGTGCCGCGATTCTCGCCGTGATCCTTGCTCGATTACGGATATTTCGGATTACCGTTACTTGACTAGGTAAACTTCCATCGGTCTTGCTCGATCTCTATTTTACTTGGTCACTGTGAACAACTAATTTTTAACCACGCCCAAATTCTGTACATTTTAGTGTAAATATTTCTTTTAGCTTTAATATATATATATATATAT